>JACXGJ010000884.1:0-101829 GCA_016801105.1 Esox niger | reverse complement strand
GGGGAGGTGTGGTGGTGGGGAATCACCACTACTACACCTTCACGACCAAGCCCCCGTTTAGCTGTGATTGGGGTTGCTATGTGGAGTTTAAACATCTGATTCGTCCTTTTTGCGATCCATGACAGAGAGGCCCTCCTTCTGGCCTGGTTATTGGTTAGTTATTTGACAGACGAGGGTGATCACGAGACGAGGGCTGAGAATTTGCCAGGACAGCTGATCTATAAAATATATCTTCGATTTTTATCATTAGGATAGAAGAACTGAATAGAAGTACAGCATGTTTATGTAGACCTGTTGAAAGAAAACGCATGCCAATAGACCAGAATGTTTGATATGTCTTTGTAGATTCAGTCATTTGTGGATTCTCTGCTCCATATTTTGGACAATATATAGAATGATAGAATGATTAATTAAGACTGATTAGGCTATAAAATGTCGCCAACATTAGGCTTTAAAATGTGGCCAACATTAGGCTGCTGCAAAATACCAATCTCAACTCCCAGAATATAAACTGGCACTGACTGTAGCCGTACTATATTACATGTTGCCTTAGGCCACCACCTTGTGGAGAAGATATGGAATGCTGATTCAAAAGAACGGCAAATTGACATAGGCCTCTCTACGGAGTTGCCTGTTTGTAAATTATAATATAATTATTATTCAGTAGGTTTTCATGTCACCGAAATGCTTTCATCACAATTAATTGATCATTTATTTCAAATTTTGCCTTCGTTCACAGCAAACAACACTGTCAAAAGTAGGCTACAAATTTAATTTCAATTTAATTTGTTTCCATTAACTTGATTGACATTAACTCGACGAGTGGCACCGGGACAATAATGGTGCCGCCCTCTAATGTAAATTGATTTTTTTGTAGATTAACACATTTTTGTAAAGAAAATTTGGTTATATAATAACCGAAGTATGAACTAATAAACTAATATACTCAAATAATGCTTGTATTATTCCGCATCCAGGATCATTAGCTAATGTTAAATCGGTTTACCCGTTTTTTGCAGTAAAATTTCCCTCCCAGTATCATATGACAAAGTTTTTGCTTTGTCAACTTACTAAGTAGCTTTATTTCTTTGAATACTATTGTGGGCTGGACAGTTTGGGAACTACTTTTTCTAATTATTCAGACAGATCTACAGCCTGAAAGATTTAAACAGTTGACACCAAACCAACTCGCATTGTTTAAAAGGTTGATTTGATTTGATACAGTATTTGATACAATATTTAAATGAGCTCCATATTAATATAAATGATAAATAATTGTCCATTGACTGAAATAGAAAGTTGTTAGAATTTTGGCACTTGTTCTCCTACACCAGTTTCGCCCAATCATGGTCCTGGGGGCACCCAAGGGGTGCACGGTTTTGACCTAGCACTCACATGCCTGATTAAATGTCGCCCTACCCTGCTTACATTGATGTGCTTACATTGATGTAAATAAGCAGTCGCTGAGGGTCCCTCCCCTCTTTATTCAAGATTCAAACATTTTCGAGGGCAGCTCTATATGTGAGGGCCCCTCTACATGTTAGGGCCCTTTGTGCTTAGTACCTCTTTTCCCCCGTTCCAGTGCTAGGGTAAAAACAGTCCTGGGGTTCCCTGGACCAGGATTGTGAAACACTGTCCTATACAGTCCAATTAACCAATCAACACCAGGTTAGTATGGTCTGTTCCAACTTGAGTGGCTTGTATTCAAATTGTTGCTAGGGTTTACAATTAACTTTCATAATACTAACTTTGTTTCACATGTTTAGACTGTCCCAACTTGAAACTCTTAAATGTGTATGACTGTATCTATACTCATTTGCATAATTTGAATTAATTAACCCCAAAACAGTATCTCTCCATTCAAGACACAGTGAACAAATAACCTTTGTAGTACATGCTCAGGCTATCCCAACTTAAAACACAAGGTGTAGCAACTATGATTATATCAATTAACATAATATGCATAAATACCCGTGATTAACCATCTAACATCTGTACTGAAGACAGAGGTACCAAACCAACAATTTATCAGATGTTTAGACTATCCAGATCTCTTAAACCTGTATCAACTATGACTATGTTAATTAGTGTAATTAATTAATCCATAATTAACCTTAATAAACCCTATTAAATTACCTTAAGAATAATTTATGATTAAAACACTGAACACATTATGTTTCAAAGGTTGAGGCCACCCCAACTTCAAAGTCATAAATAGGCACTGTGTAGAATCCTGCATCTAAACAATAAAAATACTTGTCTCCTCCTCATCTTCCCTTATTGACTGATACCAGTATAGTACCAGCTAGTGCAGGGTGGTTTAGGGTGGGAAGGACAGTACCATGAGTATCAATAAATTGAGTATAAGGTGATTACAAGTCAATGCAACCTGATGGACTAGCAAGATAGTTTAAATGGAGAGTATGTCAGTCACTTGGATTTGTTTTGTAGAAAAATATTATTTAAAATATTAACTTAAAACATTAACTGCAGATATCTACTGGTCCTTTTTGCTAGTTTTTATACTAGTGGTGCTGCAAAAGTCTTACATATTGTCCTTTTGAATGTAAACAAGCTACAGTAGCTGCAAACCAAATGTTTTCTAATTCTGTTTTATTTTTCCTTCCTTTTGTATAGTACTGTATATTGGCATGCTTTTTGGAATGGTGCTTTATATCCAATGTTATATTGTTACTATTATCATGTTTCATAATCCACATGTTCTTGGAGGTGCTGAATGACAGCCATCATGAATCTGCTTCACAGCTCAACATGCATGGTGTCTTCCTGCATGTGCTGGGTGACACTACAGGCTCTGTAATTGTTTTGATCAACGCTCTTATATTCATGTATGTGTGGCAGCCTTGTCAGGCTGGGGAGATCTGTGTGAACCCATGTTGCAACTACAACCCGGACCTGTCTATCCACCACCCACAAAACATCAACACTTCACTGGTTACCATGTTTAGTAGTAGTACACAGTCTAGCATGCACATCGCTGGGCCTTGCTGGGTGCTCTACCTGCACTCCACCCTTTCCATCACAATGGCGGCCATCTTGCTTCGTACCAAATTACCTCTCCTAAAGCAATCCGCTCTCATCCTATTGCGGACTGTTCCCAAACAGGTCAACATAACCCGGCTGCTTTGGAAGCTGAGGAGCCTGGATGGTGTCTTGGCTGTCCATGACCTGCACATCTGGCAGCTGGCAGGGAGCAGGATTATCACTACGGCACCCGTCACATGCCTAGACCCCGTTTGCATGGCCAAGAAAATCAAATGCCTCTTCCATGATGAAATGAACCATGCCACCATTGTACAACCAGAGTTTGTTTTCATTAAATCTGAATCTAATGTTTGCGTCCGTGAACTCTCCTGTCGCAAACAGTGTGCCCTGAAGCTGTGCTGTGGGAGCTTTGTTCGATCAGCGCTGGAAAAGACGGTTGCAGAAGAGTTGGTTTCCTCTTCGTATTACTCAGTGGAACAACCGTCACCCTTAATACGACAGTCAAACTCGGCAGCCATCATGCGAACTGCCACACAGAGTGCTTAGGTTGAAATTTACACAGAAGTGGAATCCTCAGTATGATAATGACTCAAACATTTTGCAAGCATTTTGAAACTTAAACGTTAGTATCAATATGGTCAGTAATATGTTCTTAGGCACAACACAAAGCAAAGTGCTTGGATTCAAGCCTTACCTGTGGAACATTGCACAAATCCAAAACTGAAGTACTGCTATTATAAACCAGTTACCAGTGCAATTAGAAAAATACTTATATTTCTTGATATACAGTGTCATACAATATTTAGCCAATCAGCATTCAGCGTTTTAAAATTAAGCAATTAAACAGATAATAGTATTTATACGAAAGCAATAAAGCACATGGAGGTGTGGTAAATGGCCAATACGCTAATACCAATTATGTAGATGTACCACAGCTAAAAGTAAAACCATTATGTGATGTCATACCTGTGGTATACAGTCAGATATGCCATGGAAATTAGTCAACCAGCATTTGGGATATGAACTACCTGTTTAATCATTTAACTTTATACTATACTGTATGTCACAGCATGGTTATCATAAGTGAAACTCATACAACTACATTCCTTTCCTAGTGTCCAGATTAGGGGTATTCAACCCTTACTCTATGAGGTCCGGAGCTGAGTTTGAGGGGTCTAGATATTCTGCCTATTGCAAGCTGATTAAAAAAGCAATGACACATGCCATAGCCTAACCGCTTCAGCTGCATATGTCACAACTAAAGTATATGTCCGAACTTTTTATAAGCTTTGTAAAGAACATGACAATCCAACACTCAAAATTGTGGAAACAAATACTGTACTCACATAACAAACAAAGACCATCTGTAAAGACTCAGATAGTGTACAATGTTCCTTGTTCACTGGTTTTGCCTCTGCACCACTACACAGATACACACACAGACACATACATATACATAAACAATTCACTCCCTGAGCAACAATGTGTATGACATTAAACCCTTTAAATGGATTTCAACTGTTTAACTTATCTGTGAATAGGATTGTATGTCTAAGATTAAAGATCACAAATCGACAGAATAGTGTCAAAAGTCTCACAGAAAATAAAGAGAACTTGAATCGTTTGTCAAAATCTACAGTGCCTGTCCCCCTTGTCATTACATTTGTAAAGAGCCATATCAACACAGGTCAAGCACAGGCCTTACACTGGCTTTGGTGCATCCCCATCCAGTAACGAGAAAGGGAAAATATTCAAAGTGGGCATCAAAGAAAGCATCTATAGTAATTTGAATATGTTCCTGCATGCATGTCCTGCTTAACGTTTGCTCACAAGGTTTCCATGGGAATAAGATCTGGGCTTTGACTCGACCATTCTATAACCTTCCATTTCTTTTTCATGAGCCTCTCTATTGTAGCTTTAATACAAGAAATAGGAGCTATACATGTGTCTAAATATGTAAAAAGTACAACTTTCCAGGGTTTGTACATACTTTCTGATATTTCCGATCAGCTACCTCGAAAGTGAATATACTTATGGAAAGGTTCTATTTTAAAATCTTTCGTGTTTGGATACACACCAAAATATAAACTATTTAGATTATATGTTATTATACATTGAATGTACTGTATTTTCACCTGCCTGTCTGGCTAAAGAAGCACCTCCCCAGACACCAAAGCTCTTGCATGTGTTCCGGTTGTGTTGCTGTCTGCAGTCAGCGCTTGTTTCTGTGTACTTGACCTCCTAAAATGGCTAGTCTTCGAGCTCTGGGTGCACTCTCCCGAGTTACAGCAAGGAGATACAACGTCATGTCAGGTACAAATGTGTGGTTGTATCCCGAATTGTTGTCCAAGTCTGTGTTTTTAGACTTGGACATTTTGAAAAACCGGCACGTCTCTAATGACAGATGCATGATAGCTAACTAGTTAGTGCTAGCTATGCTAGTGGTGCAGGCAATGAATGGAGCTAACGTTCTAACGTTAGCTAAAATTCATTGGCTAGCCAATACCAGCTAACGTTAAATGTGTACGTCTACTGGTAGATAGCTAGCTAACATTAGTATGGTTATTTATTAGTTGGGAATATAGTATGTTAGCTTTTGTAGTAACAATATACAAGTTATTGTATGTACACGAAATTTTATTTAAGTACACATTTTTCATTCATTGTTAGACAATCTAGATTGTGTTTGTGCAAACTTTCACCGAGTGAACGAATTACCTGCTAGTTCACATTCAGCGTAGTGCCAGTGGTTAACTTTAGCTTAGCTTGCTAGCTTAGCTGGCCAGCTATGCACACAAAATTAAACTTAATGTAGTTCAGTTGTTGTGAAACATCTGAAATTACAGTACATCCCTGAATGCTTCCATTTTACTTCGATTTTCAAACAACTATGTAACTGGTTCACATTGTAGAAATGTAGCTGGACAGAAAATCTAGGTGAAAGTTCACAGGCGTACTGTTGTCGAGGTCAAAACTGAAGTGTAAGTTGTCGGACCAGACAATTCCTTTCACATGACGTTTGTCATGTACATGTTTAGTTAAGTTTGGCAGCTTCAAGGCCTAGAATAGATGAAGTGTAGTTCATCATACACAGTGAATGTTCTTTCTGATTCAGTGTCACTTAATGTACCCTGCTGGCACAATTATTAGGTAAGTGGATATTCTGTTTTCATTATTATTTCTATGTACATATTCCAACTCCAAACCATACATACTTGAATGCTCATTGGATTGAATCATTTTCAGCTGCTTCACGACCTCTGGTAAAATGGGTGAAAAAAGAGATTTAAGTGACACTGAAAAGTAAAACATTTTTAAATACTTCTTAGATGGATGCAACACTCTTGAAATATCTAAACCATTGAGTCATGACCACTGGACAATCAACAATGTTGTTGTGAATAGTCAACTGGAGTGCAAAAAACACATGGAGAAGAAAATATGCAAATTAACTGCAAAAGACTTAAAAATAATTGAACGTGAAGCTACTAGGTGCCATCATGTTCCAGAACTACAACCTACCTGGAGTGTCCAGACATACAAGGTGTCAAGCGCTCAGAGACATGGTCAAGGACAGGCCAGCCAGGTGGAGGAGGGGTACTGGTATGGGCTGTTATCATTAAGGATGAGGTAGTTGTTTGATGGGTTGAAGATGGACAGAAACTGAACTCCCATACCTACTGCCAGTTTCTGGAAGATAGTTTCTTTAAACAGTGGTACAAAAAGAAGACCGCAGCATTCAAGAATGCCATGCAGGACCAAGTACTCCATTGCTTGGCTAGCCAGCAAGGGCCACAAAGTTGCCCGAAGAATGACCTGGCCCCCTTCCTCTCCTGACTTAAATCCTATTGAGTATTTGTGGGCCCTTCTCAAACGTGAGATTTACAGTTAGGGAAGACAATATACCTCTTTGAACAGCATTTGGGAGGCTGTGGTTGCTGCTTCAGCAATTGTTGACTGAACAGATCAAGAAACTGACTCCATGGATGGAAGGCGCAGTAATTTAAAATAAGGGTGATTTATATTGGTCACTGAATATTTCTGAAAGGAAACATTTTTAATCGTCATTCTGTGTTACATGTTTGTTACATTTACTTAGAAGTTTCTGAATAAACACGTGAGTTGGGAGAATAAAAAAAAATATTGTTTAATAATTCTACAAACCAATTGTTGACTGAAAATTCAGCATTCTTATGTATTCCCCTGAGAATACATTCAGATTTGAATTTAAATTATATTTTGGATTGACTGAGAGCATTGTGTTTGTTCAACATATAAAATAAATCCTTTGAATACAATTTGCCTAATAATTGTGCACACATTGTTTAATGGGTTCATACTATCCTAACAGCTAATGTGATATTTCCCTGACCTGTGCTTGTTTTGTATTTTCATTTAGATATCTCATCTCGTACCTTTTCAGTTGCCCCTGTTGTTTCAGGTAAGCTAGATGACAAAATAGTTATTCAGATAATAACTTTGTTATCAAACAATTTGTAAGTTGTGTGTGATGTATTCCCACTTCTCAGCCCGATCCTTTGTCAATTACGAAGTTAAGGAAGATGTTGCAGTTATTCGGATGAATGACCCAAATTCTAAAGTAATGTATTTAAATATGAACTGATTGTATTTAGTATACTTTTTTATATGTTCAGTACCAGAATACATTGAGAATTAAGCATGAATGTAAAAAGCTATGTTTGTGTTGTCTTGATGTTTTTACAGGTCAACACATTGTCAGTCCAGATGCAAACTGAGATGACAGAAGTATTTAATGAGGTCTTGGCCAACAATGCAGTCCAAAGTGCTGTCCTCATCTCCTCCAAGCCTGGTTGCTTCATCGCAGGAGCTGACATTAAGTTAGTCTCACTAAATACACTTTACATTATATTCTCAATAGATGAAACTGTTGGCTTTGGTTCCTCCTGGGCTTGCATGGTGTTTGTTTGAATGCTACATTCCAAGTAGAAGGTTACCTACTTCTAATGTGCTGGATGGTTCTTTAGGTCTAGATGCCTGAGTAGTAAATAATCTGTAGGCCTACAGGGTTGTGTTTTAGTCTAGAGATAAGTACTTCAGCTCTATGTGTCATGTGAGTTTGAAGTGTTGAAATTAAAATGTTTAAATTCAGCCAATGTTTCTGCAGATTACCGAGGGTCAGTGATTAAAAAAAATTACAGAATCTTCAAGAAATGTTATACTGGGTTTTATGAAGTAATGACCAGAAATATTTGGACACTGACAGTTTTGTCTCTGTACGCCACCACAATGGATTTTAAATTAAACAACCGGGATGCAATTGAAGTGCAGACTTTCAGCTATTATTCAAGGGGTTGAACAATAATATTGTATGTAATGTTTAGGAATTTCAACCATTTTCATACACAGGCCCATTATTTTTGGGTCTCAAATGTAATTGGACAAATGAACACAATCATAGATGTACATTTTTAATACTTTGTTGACAATCCTTTGCATGACTGCTTGAAGTCTGGAATGCAAGGACATCACCAAACACTGGGTTTCCTCCTTTGTGATGCATTGCCAGGCCTTTACTGCAGGTGTTTTGTCTTCAAGTGAAATGCATGCTCGATTGGGTTGAGCTTAAGTGATTGACTCGGCCATTGCAGAATATTCTACTTGGTTGCTTTAAAATACATTGGGTCATTGTCCATCTGCAAAGTGAAGTGGCGTCCAATCAACTTTGCTGAATTTGGATGAATCTGAGCAGACAATATATCCCTATACACTTAAGAATTTATTCGGCTGCTTCATAGGAGGGCTACATATTAAAGAGCACTAAGTGCTTAACCTGTCTTCCAATAAGGGATGTGAATTCCATCATAGTAGCGTGGAGAGAATGTTCTTTAAGCCCATATTCATTATTTAACTGTAACTTGAATATATTTTGGTTAACAGACAAAATAACAACTTGTCAGTGCCCAATTATTTCCTGACCTAACTATATTTGGTATACGGTTTGGTAAAATCTGTTAGTCCACCCCTTTTTCATCCATGTCCAATTATAATCATTTCTTTCTTTTAATATGCAAATAACATTACTTATTAAGTATAACTGTCTGGTCTCTACACCAGTGGCAGTCGGGGCCATATTACTGATGGGCTTGTGCTTCAGGGGGCCCCAAACTAATAACAATTTCCTGTGGCAGTTGGGAGGCCCCAACCAAGACACACTTATGTTTTGGATTGCTAAAAATTACATATACAAATTTAAATAGAAACTTTTAGGGTCCTTGAAAAGGTTGAAAAATTCTGATTTAGTAGACACTGATCCCGAGCAACTTAATGTTTTACGTCTTGTTTTCTCTTGTGGGAATTTAATGTATTCTTGGATGCCTCTGTTTCAACTCTTGCAACTTAAGCCACATGTATTCAGATCCTGCCACCCTCTCTTTGGTAGCATGATCCAGGCCTGTAAGACCGCAGAGGAGGTGACCAAGCTTTCTCAGGAGGGGCAGAAGATGTTTGAGAGGATTGAGAAATCACCCAAACCCATTGTTGCGGCCATCAATGGCTCCTGCTTAGGGGGAGGCTTGGAGGTGATCAGATTGACTGCCATTACAATATAAACTATCTCAATCAGGAAGAACAATTTGGGCTTGTGCAGTAGTATAATTGCTACACATGAACTGATCAGCTTTTTATTATATTTTGTTTATTTTTAGTTTGCCATTGCCTGCCAGTATAGAGTTGCTACTAAGAGCAAGAAGACAGTGCTGGGAACACCTGAGGTGATGCTTGGCCTTCTCCCTGGGGCTGGTGGAACACAGAGACTTCCCAAAATGGTCAGTATCTCAGGAAATCGTAGCCTAGAACTCCATAAACCACTGAACAACATGGAGGATAGTATTTCAGTGATATTAGTGTTGGGTCCGCCTAATGGTTAGATCATCTTAACAAGAAACCAGGCAAGCCTAGTTCAGCCATCCCGCAATGGAAAGTGTTGTCCTCTCTAGATTCAAACCCGGGTTGCCCACTTGGAAAGCTGTGTCGGTAACCACTACACCACAGAGCTGCACCTTTGAGAGGTGTCAGGATAGCCTCTTGTGTCTACCCTGAACAAATCCTCTTTTGGCACTGGTGGTTTCAACAGCAAATTGGCCATTTGTGAATGATTTTGATACAGTTAAACTGACCTAAATTTCTACTAAGTTTACCTCCACCACAAATGGCATCTATGATTTGTATGGCTTTTACCACTCACCGTTTAACAGCTTATTAGCCAGTAATAGTCTTTCTGGTATCTACTAACTTCCTAGGAATAATCATAAGAATTAAGCAATTTCTAACGAGACTGAAGATGAACTTTTCCATGCCAGAAACAGTTGCAATATAACCATATCCAGTTTTAGTTAAGGCTTGCTATATCATAACTACTGTATGTTTTAGCCAGCAAATGTGTTTGTCTATCCTGACCCAAAACACATGCATGGATGCGTGCTTCAATAATCCCCCGGAAACAGTCACAATATAACTGTAAACTGTTCTATTTCAAGCTTACTATAATGGGGATACTGAAGGTTTTAGCCAGCAAGGTTTTTGTCTACACCGAATAATTCATAATACGTACTTTTCTTTGCGTGTGAGATCCAAACGCACGACCTATAGTTTGCAGGTATGCTTTTCTAAACTCTACGCTATTTAACAAGGGGGACTCACTCACTCTGAGACATTTGCTCTTCTTGGCCGTCTCCACTTACATGGTCCAGCAATTTGTTTTTTTTATGTAAGAATTATTGTGATGCTACTTGTAGATCACCTCTACAGCAACTCTTGTGTCCATCAAAGCAGTTTTTCTTTAATTTTTTTTTAAACAATGTGGTCATAGTATTATACATTTATAATATATATAAATATACTGTATGCATTCTTCAGGTAGGTATTCCTGGTGCCTTTGACATGATGCTGACAGGAAAAAACATCCGGGCAGACAAAGCCAAGAAAATGGGTCTAGTCCATCAGCTGGTAGACCCGTTAGGTATAGTAATCACTGTATTAATCAATTCAAGTTATTTAAAAGAGCATACCAGTATTAAGTCAATCATAATACAGATTACTGTATGTGAAAAGTGTTTACCGGTCAGGTACTTTGACTGAAGGCCTCTAAACTGTTGCCCCTTTGATATTCCAGGACCTGGATTGAAGAGTCCAGAGGAGAGGACGATTGAGTACCTGGAGGAGGTTGCCATTCAGTGTGCAAAAGATATTGTCAACAAGAAGATTGCTCTTACCAAGACAAAAGGCTTGATGCAAAGTATGTGTTGGTGTAGATCAGGGGTTTGCAACCTTACTGAGACTGGAAGAGACATTCTATAAAGTAAATACTACCAAGTGGTCCAGAAGGTCCTGGTTGCTGTCTCCAGGGCTTGTCTACAGCTGCAGTGGCCCACTGCTCTTTCCCCACTGGCTTTGACAAAATACAGCATGAAAATAAACACATCCACGCTAGATAAAAACAATTTCAACTGTATTTTATGTATAATATAATGTACTCTACGTTATACTAAGGCAGGTTTAAATGTAGGCATGTCATGTTTTATTCCTGCCCTTTCCTTGTGTATTTTGTGTTTGAAATGTTTCACTGTCTTGGTTTCATGCATACGACCAACCGTTTCTGGATGCTTCCATTTCTTTTCTTGTCCTTTTTTTTGCAGAGGCCCAAGACTACGTGATGGGCATTGAGTTTGTGCGGCAACAGATCTATAAGACTGTCACAGGCAAAGTCATGAAGATGAGCAAGGGACTGTATCCTGCCCCCCTAAAAATCATTGAGGTAGGAGGACGTTGTATGTATGAATATGTTCGGCTTTACGAGTTATGATGAGAATGATTTTTGTGCGAAGGATATGAAGTGGCTGCAGGTTTTGAAAGCAAATGTGCTGCTCCATGATTGAACTCTTGGCTTCGATTCAAAATGCGTCTTCTTTACATTCCTCTCAGACTGTGAAGGCTGGCTTGGAGCAGGGCCCAGATTCAGGCTATTTGGCGGAAGCACAGGTGAGGGAATTTCCCATACAATTCATTATGAATATAATAATATGTAATATGCTTCTCAGTAAGTGGAGTGGTTTGTATGATTATTGGCTTCCTCCATTTTGCTGCTTTACAATTCTGATTTTTATGTTACAGAACTTCGGCAAACTGGCAATGACCTCTGAATCAAATGCATTAATTGGTCTCTATCATGGCCAAGTGGCATGCAAGAAGAACCGCTTTGGAGTGCCTGAGAGACCGGTCAAGTATGTGATGGCCTTTGAACTTAAATTGACTCTTTGGCTAATGCGATGTTCATTCACTGAAAAATGTAGATATCGTAATGCACTGTTTAAGAATAACATACTGTTTTACAGTAACGTGTACCACCCTGTTTCCAAAAAAGTAACGACTCTCTGTGAAATGTAAAGGAAAACAGAATGCATTGATGTGCAAATCGTTTACTCTATGTTAAATAGAAAATTGTACGAAGACAGCATATCAAATGTTGAAAGTATACTTTTTTTATTTGAAAAATATATACCTACTTTAGATATGATGCCAGCAACATCTTTCAAAAAAGCTAGGGCAGGGGCAATGAAAGACTGGAAAATGTGTTAATGCTTAAAAACAGTCTGGTGGAACATCTCACTACAAATTAGGTCCGATGGCAACAGGCCATTCCAGAGTGGATGGGTCTGTCAGAAGTAAGGATGGGGACAGGTTCACCACTCTGTGAAAGAGTGTGCAGGCAAATAGTGCAACAGTTTAAGAATAACATTTCTCAAAATAAAATTGCGAAGAGTTTAGGAATCTCATCTATGGTACATAATATAATTAAAAGATTGAGAAAATCTGGCAAAATCTCTATATGCAAGAGACAAGGCTGAAAACCAATACTGGATGGATGTGATCTTCAGGAGCTCAGGGGTCACTGCATTAAAAACAGAAACTATTCTGTAGTGGAAGTCACTGCATAGGCTCAGGAACACATGCAAAAACCATTGTCTGAGAACACAGTACTCAGTTGCATACACAAATGCCAGTTAAAACTAGAGGTCTACCAATAGTTGATTTTTAAAGGACCAAACATTTTGGCCATTGATATTTTCATCTGCTGGACAACTACATGATGTGATACCAGCGAAAAGCCAGCATTTGCCCGCTTACCTAAACTCTGAACTATGTATATATTTTTTGCCATTTTCCTCCCGTAAAGTCAATTATTCTAGTTGAGAAGCCCAATATTATAATGGAGGAAACAGCATTACTGCATTCTCTCCAGAAAGGTGGCTCCTCCTGTAGCCTATACATTGGTAACAGAACATCCTGAAGTGTGATTTGGTGGATTACGTCGTCTGAAATAATGCTGTTCTACAATGGGCGATGTGGTTCTGTGATGTATCACTGGCCAGGAAGGATTACAGTGAGGGGAAAAAAGTATTTGATCCCCTGCTGATTCTGACAAAGAAATGATCCATCTATAATTTTAATTGTAGGTTTATTTGAACAGTGAGACACAGAATAACAACAAAAAAGTTCAGAAAAACAGATGTCCAAAATGTTATAAATTGATTTGCATTTTAATGAGTGAAAGAGTGGTGAGCATGCCCCTGTTCCAACTTTTTTTAAACATGTTGCTGGCATCAAATTCAAAATGGGCATGTACTTTTCCAAAAGCAATATAATTTCTCCTTTTCAACATTAATGTCTATGTACTCTTCTATTAAATCAATGCATTCTGTTTTTATTTTCATTTTATACAGCATCCCAACTATTTTGGAAATGGGGTTGTAGTAGAGATCATTTGAATACTTGGTGGATAAGCCCTTCTGATGTTTAACAACACACTTCTTTCTCACTGACCTATCAGAAACCTAGCCATCTTGGGAGCAGGTCTGATGGGCGCAGGGATTGCTCAGGTGACCGTGGATAAAGGCATTAACACCATATTGAAGGACACCACGGTGGATGGGCTGAGCAGGGGACAGCAGCAGGTCTACAAAGGGTGGGTTAATCACAGGGCAGTAGGTCTATACTGGGTGGGTTTACTGCAGGGCAGTAGGTCTTTACTGGGTGGGTTAACCACAGGGCAGTAGGTCTATACTTGGTGGATTACCCGCAGGGCAGTAGGTCTATGCTGGGTGGGTTAACTGCAGGGCAGCAGGAAGTTTCCTACAAGCTATCCATTTTACATCTATTGAACAGCTGACTGGCACACAGCTGACTGGCACACAGCCTTGAAAATGTGCAGAATGTGGTTTCACTGCTTGAAAAAGAGATTCTGCATTGGACACTTATTTTTGTCTAGGACTAGGTTTGTTCTTTGTCTGTGTAATTGGACCAAAATGTTATTTATAGCAGTAGCTATTAGCAATTTGTCTCATAGCTATAGTATTGTGAAGGAACTAAATAAATGTTGTTAACCCAGACCCAATATAGCTTGCATAATTTAGATTTGGTTCTGGGTACTCGGATTGAATACGTCCTCATTTTCCCTCACCAGCTTTAATGATAAAACAAAAAAAAAGACCATTACGTCATTTGAGAGGGACTCTATACTGTCCAGTCTGACGGGCCAGTTGGACTACAAAGGCTTTGAGAAGGCTGACATGGTCATAGAAGCTGTGTTTGAAGACCTAAACATCAAACACAAAGTCATCAAGGAGGTGGAAGCTGTAAGTACTACTGAATGTTTCCTGTTGTGTTCAATATGGCATGTGTCATTTTGCCTTGGAGCAAGGCACTTAAACCAAATTGCTCATGTATATATCTGGATAATAACACCTAAATTACTCCAATTGAAATGCAGTTCATCATTAATAAGCATTTGCTATTTGCACGTATGTCATTTTGCAGTTGCACTTATCCCGAACAACTTTCATTAGTAAGTTGTTCAGGATTGTGTTTTTTATTTTGTTGTACCGGCGCCTGGCAGGAATTTAACCCACAACCCTGGTGTTCAAAGTGCTCTACCTCATAAGCTGCATGTAACCATATTATTACCTCAACTAATTTATTCATTTTAAATTAAATTATTCATCAATAATAAATGAAAACAATTGTAAAATTGTACATTAGGGAAGAGGATTGTCTGAAATGTATGTTGTGCTTGTTTGCAGGTGATCCCTCCTCACTGTGTCTTTGCTACCAACACATCTGCCCTCCCCATTAAAGACATCGCTGCTGCTAGCATGAGGCCTGAAAAGGTGTGTATTCTAAAAGGCAATGGGGTTCTCATTCCTCATTTTTCAATGTCCTTCAAACCAGATTCAAACCAGTGTTAGAATTTTTTTATGTATTTAATGATCTCTGATACCAAATCTTGTGAGCAGTTGGGGCTTGGTAATGCAACAAATGTATAAAGAAAGCACTGGAATTGCTTCACCTGAGTGGCTCATGGGGTGGGATTCGGCCTGTTTCTGTAGCGTGAGGCAGGTTGATGTACAAATACACCCCCTAGACAGGATGCTAGTCAGAATGCTACTCAGCATCACACAGGGCTTAACCTTGACTACATCTCCTTAAAAAGCTGCCTAACAGATGCCAGGTCCTATTTTGTTGTTGTTGGTACCCTGTAATCTCTGGGCTGACCCTCTAATCACAAGGCCCACTCTAGTGAACTGGCACAGCCAGAAGAGGACTGGTCACCCCTCAGAGCATGGTTCCTCTCCAGGTTTCTTCCTAAATTTGGCCCTCTTAGGGAGTTTTTCCTAGTCACTGAAGTTCATCACTATTGTTGTTTGCTCCCTGGGGTTTAAGGCCGGGTGTTTTGTGAAAGCACTTTATGACAACTGCTAATGTAAAAAGGGCTTTATAAAATAAATGTGATTGAATAGAAACGTGTCCGCTGAGTTTACTGTGTATTCTATTGAAGGTGATCGGGATGCACTACTTCTCTCCAGTGGACAAGATGCAGCTGTTAGAGATCATCACCACAGACAAGACCTCTAAGGACACCACTGCCTCGGCTGTAGCCGTTGGCCTGAAGCAGGGCAAAGTCATCATCGTTGTCGGAGTGAGTCAACCTCTTTGCTTAGTTCTCACTTGCTGCCCCCCCACCCTGGTCACAACCCTGGCATGGCGAGCTCCTTGCTCTTCCAACCGAGCTACACATGACCCATCCTCTAAGCGTGTTGACGACCTTCATGATGCCGGTAAATAAAATGACCCATAATCAATGTTCTGTATTTGTAGGATGGGCCCGGGTTCTATACCACCAGGTGTTTGGCTCCCATGTTGGCAGAGGCTGTGAGAGTATTACAGGTCAGTACAGACGCTCGTACCCCCCCGCACTGTTGTCCTCGTCATCTAGGATTGTTGAATTGACTTTGGGTCACATGGGTTTTTCATGCTACCAATAAAACAGTTTGTCGTCTGTGCTGTGTGTATCCTTAGGAGGGCGTTGACCCAAAGAAACTGGATGCCCTGACTACAGGCTTTGGGTTCCCTGTGGGCGCTGCCACGCTGGCTGATGAGGTGGGAATTGATGTTGCCGCCCATGTGGCTGAGGACCTGGGCAAGGCCTTCGGATCGAGGTTTGGAGGCGGAAATGTTGAGGTTCTGAAGACCATGGTGGAGAAAGGATTCATAGGTAAATGTTCGTAGGGTTTGATCCAGCAGCCCTGCTTTATCCTGTCACCTTGTAAGCTTCCTCAAAACGCATGCAAGCCAAAGCCGAGGGACTTTGGATCTTGTCCTTCACTGTTCTGAGGAGGACGCACGGGGGGGGGACTAAGGAAGGATGACAAAGGATGCCAAATGATTGGAAATGCATGTTCATCCTCACCTTACTGTATTTATCTTTTCATTGAAAGGCCGTAAATCAGGGAAGGGCTGCTACGTATATACGCCAGGACTCAAAAGCAAAGATGTCAACCCTGATCTTGAAGACCTTCTGGAGAAATACAAATTGACCGCTAACCCTTCAGTGTAAGTACCACAGCGACTGCATACCTGTTCACTGTTCTACAGTGGATATAAAGTCTACACACCCCTGTTAAAATGCCAGGTGTTTGATGTATTTATTTTTTTTAAAGAAAAATAATGTCCAAACTTTTTTCCACCTTCAATGTGACCTATAACATGAATAATTCAATTGAGAAACATTGAAATCTTTGAGAGGGAAAAATCAAGAACTCACAATAACCCGGTTGCAACTGTTCATAATTCCCTCCACCCTGACTAAGGCCCCGGTTCCAGCTAAAGAAAAACAGCCCCAAAGCCAAAAAGTTCAACCTCTGTTTCATTAGACCATAACTTTCCCACCTGCTTTTGGGAGGTTTTCTGTTTGCTGTTTGTTTTTCCAAACTTCAGCCGGGCTTGGATGTTTTTCTTTTTAAGAAAAGGCTTCCGTCTTGCCACCCTACTCCGTAGCCCATTCATGTGAAGAATACGGGAGATTGTCACATGTAGCACACAGCCAGTACTTGCCAGAAATTCCTACAGCTCCTTTACAGTTGCTCTCGGCTTCTTGGAAGCCTCCCTGACCAGTTTTCTTATCGTCTTTTCATACATTTGAGGGACGTCTGAGAAAGTGTCAGGAAAATCCTACTAGAACAGATTAACTTTATTTGTGATAGTCAGGATCGCAGGTGTGTAATGACTTCTGTTTAACATTCGTTTAAATGTGACTGGTTAATTCTGGACACAGCCACATCCCCAGTTATAAGAGTGTGTACACTCTTATGCAACCAGGTTATTATTGTAAGTTTTTTTAAATTTTTTTAATGAAAAATAAGGTTTGAAGATTTGTTTGTTTTTCAATGGAATTGTTCACATTATAGGTCACATTAAAAGTGGAAAATAATGTTTTGACATTATTTATCTTTGTCTCATTCTTTTTCATTACAAAAACCTGGCATTTTAACAGGGGTGTGTTGACTTTTTATATCCACTGTATGTCATGGTGTCCCACAAACCCCAAATTCCATTTTGTTTGTCCAGATCTTCAGACTCGGATGTGCAGTACCGTCTGGTCTCCCGCTTTGTCAACGAGGCGGTGATGTGCCTGCAGGAGGGGATTTTGAATGGCCCCGTGGAGGGAGACATAGGAGCTGTGTTCGGACTAGGATTCCCTCCCTGCCTTGGAGGTGTGTGTTCTCTCCATGCCGGGGCTATTTTGACATGAGACAGGAAAATCTGCAGTGGAACTGATTTAACTCATTACCTACTTTCATCTGCTGTACAGTTTTTGTTTTTAACTGTCCCAAAACAATTCTGACTGGAGATTACATGCAACTGGATGCTTCATTTAGCTTGGATGTGATAAACATCTTTGATTAAACCAGTACATTAATTGGCCCTATGCTTGTAGCTGACAGATGCAACTCTTGTATTTCTCAATTTCCGCTCCCAAAGGAAATAACCTATCAGTCGGGAGAATGGAAAACCCTAAGGCAGATGAATGTAATGCTTATTACAAGAACATAGAATTCATAGACTTATTGTTCCAACATTTGTTCTTGAATGGCTAAATGTTTGCCATTTTATTGCATTTAGATTAATATGATCGACTATAAGAGTGTTTTCCATCTCCAGTCCTTGAGTACTCCCAACACTACACATTTTTCTATGTAGTTCCAGACAAGCATAATACTAAGAGTGCAGTTTTCCATTTGGTCTTGGTAATGAATTGGTACAGTGACATTTTAAAGACAAATGAAGGGTAATAGATGGCCAATAAAGGACTGCTGGGTGCACATCCCCAAGACATTTCCCTACCTACAGGCCCCTGAACAACATCCTTAAACCAACAACACACTCTCCGTATAGGGTGGTTGAATATTTTTTGTCTCTACCGTTTGTGCTGTCTTGTTGTAGGGGGTTTGGCAGAGCAGAAGACCATTTACATTGTATGCTGTAAAATGTATGGACAATATATTTGTATTATAATACAGTTGTCCTTAAAAGTTTGCATACCATTGTAGAGTTGGTAATAGAGTCCCCTTCAAAATTATTGGAACGGCAAGGCAAATTCCTTTGTTTTTGTTGGTCACTGAAGACGTTTGGGGTTAAGATCAAAAGATGAGTATGAGACAAGAGTTCAGAATTTCAGCTTTCATTTCCTGGTATTCACATCTAGATGTGTTAAACAACTTAGGACATATCACTGTTTGTATTAGACCACAGCATTTTTAGGTGAGCAAAAGTAACGGAACAAATAATCTTAAAGTAATTAATATTTAATATTTAGTGGCATAACCCTTGCTTGTAATAACTGCCTCAAGCCTGCGACTCATTGACATCACCAAACTGTTGCATTCTTCACTTGTGATGCTATTCCAGGCTTTTACCGCAGCTTCTTTTAGTTCTTGTTTGTTTCGGTGTCTTTCTCCCTTCAGTCTCCTCTTAAGGAGGTGAAATGCATGCTCTATTAGGTAAAGGTCAGATGAGTGACTTGGCCAGTCTAAAACCTTCAACATTTTCCCCTGATGAAGTCCATTGTTTTGTTGGCAGTGTGCTTTGGGTCATTGTCCAGCTGCATGATGAACTTCCTCCCGATTTAGTTTCAATGCATTTCTCCGTAAATTGGCAGACAAAATGTTTCAGTACACTTCTGAATTAATTCTGATGTTACCTTCATTGGTTACATCATCAATAAATATTAATGAGCCTGTTCCAGAAGTAGCCATGCACACCCAAGCCATGACATTACCTCCGTCTTGGCAAAATGCCTCCAGGTCATGCAGTCTTTGGTGGTGTTGCATGAATTACACGTTTGAGATCTCCCCAGAGATCTCAATGATATTATGGTCAGGAGACTGTGATGGCCACTCCAGAACCTTCACTTTTTTCTTCTGTAACCACTGAAGGGTCAACTTGGCCTTGTGCTTAGGGTCATTGTAATGCTGGAAAGTCCAAGAGTGTCCCATGCACAGCTTTTTCGTATTAAAGCCTTCTTTCTGGTAGCTCGACCACGCAGCAATTTTTTTCCAAGTATCATCGTATTGTGCTCCTTGATACAACCATACCGTCTTTTTTCCAGAGCAGCCTCTATTTCTTCTGAGGTTGCTTGTTGGTTTTTCTTTGTATCCCAAACAATTATTCTGGCAGTTTTGGTTACAATATTTCTTGGTCTACTTGACCTTGGCTTGGTATGAAGAGATCCACCAAGCATTTTGTTAAACAATTAGGATTTTCTTCTTTTGTTAGCCATTCTGTTTAATCAGTTCATCCATTGCTAGTATTTAAGACAATGCTGTTGATTAAAAGCTTTATATAAAATAGAATAGCCGTTTGTTTTGAAAGATTGAAATCTGCAAGTGTTGTTTTAATCTTTTTTGAATCCCTCTCTGCTCAGGTCCTTTCCGGTTTGTGGATACCTTTGGTGCTGACAAACTAGTGGAAAAGATGAGGAGGTTTGAGCATGTTTATGGCAACCAATTCACCCCCTGTCAGCTTCTTTTGGACCATGCCAAGGACAGCAGCAAGAGATTCCACAAGTGACTTTTCCTCAACACCATGAGCTGCTAGCACTTAACAGCAGACTGCCATTAGAATGTGCATATGCCTTATATATTTTTCTGAGAAATAAACACTGAGCTTAAAGTTTGGGTTGTGTCAGAGAAATCATGAGAAGGGGGGCCTGTCACAAATCACAGAACAAATTTCAGAGATTTCAGAATTAATGACTAACAGAATCCTTTTTTTTTGGTTTGTGTTTTGATATACATATTTCCACTGTTCCCTTTTTGATCATATTCATCTGAAGTGTCCATCTGAGGCAGGTGCTAGACCTAATAGGTAATCCAAGTCTTCTCAGAATGTAAACGAAATCCATGCCAACACCAAATGGCACCCTATTCTGTACACTGCAAATTAGGGAATAGGGTGCCATTTTAGCCTTTATGAGTGACTGATCTGTGTTCATGTTTTATTGAATGTCTACTAATTTGGTAAATGAGCATGTTTTCTTTTTACATAGTTCGGTCGTTGATGTATAAAGAGCTAGTAATTAATAAACGTTGTTGTTGAAATAAAATGATTATTATTTTTGTACATTAATTAAAATTATATTGTGATAATTGGTTAACGCTTGTTATTAGACCTATTCGCTAATAATTGGGCTACACGGTTACAAGATATCGCATTTATTCAGTTCGTTGTTTTAGTCACATGTCTTGTTCCTATTGTCTGCAGCAGTGGGAAGGGTGTGTGCTGGGGACGCTGGGGTGGCTGACGGCGGTATTTTTTTAGTGGTGGCGCAGCATCCTTTGTACCATGACGCCTAGTGCTGCGCGTGCCGTTTGATGAGAGGTGGATCGGCTCTCGTTGTCAGATTCTAGGATGATGTTAACCAGAGTTGAAAGAAGGACATGGAGCGTGTGATTAGTTGTGTGGGAGTACAGAACAATGTTATCGTTTAGTGCGAATGCATGGTTTTGCTTACCTGGATAACGCTCAGCGGAGGATGCTGTTAGAAAGACTCCGAAGATGAGTCATGTTGGTGCGTGATTAGATGCCTACGGTGGATTTTAATTCTACTCTGAAGAAAACTATTTGAATCGTTACGGTGCGACGAAGAATAAATATGTCGAGACAAAAACAGAGTGAAACAGTAAAGGTGGTGGTGCGATGCCGCCCATTAATGAGAGAGGAGACGAGCAACGATAACATACTGGAGGTTAATACAAAACTGGGGCAGATCACACTAAGGAATCCGAGGGCGTCACCTGAAGAACTCATGAAATCGTTCACCTTTGATGCTGTCTATGACTCCGAGTCGAAACAGGGCGATATTTATGATGATACAGTCAGACCCCTTGTAGACTCCGTGTTACAAGGATTTAACGGAACAATATTTGCTTATGGACAAACTGGAACAGGTAAAACATATACTATGTTAGGTATGCCCACAGACAATGAGAGAGGGATCATCCCAAATTCGTTTAACCACATTTTTACTCAGATCTCCAGGTCTCAGAACCAGCAATATTTGGTGAGAGCATCCTATCTAGAGATTTATCGGGAGGAGATTCGGGATCTGTTATGTAAAGACAACAACAAGAAGCTGGACCTGAAAGAAAACCCAGATTCAGGGGTCTACGTCAAAGACCTTTCCTCAGTTGTCACTAAGAATGTCATGGAGATTGAACATGTCATGATGATCGGAGACCAGTCCAGGTCTGTGGGGTTCACTAATATGAACGAACGCAGCTCGCGGTCTCATGCTATCTTCATGATCACGGTGGAGTGCAGTGAGAAAGGTGCAGATGGTGAGGACCACATACGGGTTGGGAAGCTGAACATGGTTGACCTGGCTGGCAGTGAACGTCAGAGCAAGACCGGTGCCAAAGGGGAGCGCCTGAAGGAGGCCACTAAAATCAACCTGTCCCTTTCCGCACTGGGTAATGTCATCTCCGCTTTAGTGGATGGGAAGAGCACGCACGTACCTTACAGGGACTCTAAACTCACCCGTCTTCTCCAGGATTCGCTCGGGGGCAACGCCAAGACGGTCATGATAGCCACTCTGGGTCCATCGTCTAAGCACTATGAAGAGTCCCTGACGACACTGAGGTACGCAAACAGAGCCAAAAACATAAAGAACAAACCCAAGATTAACGAAGATCCGAAGGATGCTCTGCTGAGAGAGTTTCAGGAGGAGATCGCCCGTCTGAAGGCCCAGCTTGAAGAGCGAGGGATTATGGCGAAGGAGAGGAGGAGGAGGAGGAATAGCAGGAGACTGACTAAAAGTATGATTGTGGAGGATGTTGCCCACCGGGAAAAGGATGCGGAGCTGTGGAAGGCTCTGGAAGCAGAATGGAAACGGAATGCAGAATACTATATAAAGGAAGATGAGGAAAACAAAATGAAAGAGGAGCAGATATGTATGGGGATATCAAGCACACTCAACTCCATGGGTGGCTCTGTGGAGGGCAGTCCCAAAAAAGCTGTTACCTCCAGAATACCCATACATAGGTTCAGCTCGGTGGGGGAAAGTCCTAAAAAGTCTTCTTCCAGCAACATAGCAATACATAGATTTTGTTCTGTGGAGGACAGCCCGAAAAAATCTGTTCCCACCAGTGCCCATAGCAGCCCAGGGGCCAGAGAGAAGTGGAAGGCATTTGGGGAGAAGGAACAGATGGAAAAGGAAAGGATGATGGAAGACATGCAGAAGGAACAGGAAGCTATGGAAAAGATTATTGAGAAGTATAAGGTGACAAATATATAATTTAATCTGTATATGAGACATTTTTGCCATTTTTTAAATAACATTTAAAAAATGGCATACATTTACAAGAAACAAATCACTGGGGAGCATCTGTCTTTCCAATAATCAATAATACATATGGTAATTTGTGTCCCTCAATAGGCAATGGAGAGCAAAATATTGGCTGGGGGAAAGAACATTATTGACCACACCAACGAGCAACAGAAAATGCTGGAATTAAAAAGGCAGGAGATTGCAGAGCAGGTAAGAAATCTTCTAAAAAAAACAATAGGCTTTGCTCATTTCATAGATGTGTTCATTGAGAAGGCACAACAATAATAGGCTATCCCTGTAGTATGCAGGAAGATATATTTGTAATTTCAAAGGTGGATTTGCATAGTTTAATAGCAGAGCTTCCATATTGCACATTAGAATAATATGAATGCTTTAAGCATAAAAAAAGTGTAATGGGTCTCCAGCAAAAAACTTGTAATGGGCTTACAAGCAGTCTGAAGCTTTGTTTGCATGTGATATTCATTGATATGGTAAACAGTGGGTCTCTGGTCCCTGAAGACACAAACCATTGGTAACTTCTGCATTGATCAAACTTCAAACGGTTTGAACGTTGTCAAGGAGGGTAGTGACGTGTGTTACATCGGAGGGCCGTTGGTTCGAACCCTGTGCGAGACAGGACTGTCAGTGGAGAAAGCTGAACTGTTAGCCATAGCATGTTGACATTTTTCCACACAGCCACATACAGTTTCTTGGACATTGGTCAGAACCATGAATGGAGGCGATGCTTCTGACATCTCTAAATGTTGATTGTGTGTGGGCTAGGCCCAGCCGTATCATCTTTGCATACATTTACCATGACCACAACACACAGTTGTCACACTGGAAAATAGGAGTTATTTGTATTTGTATTCAGATACGACGTGAGAGAGAGATACAACAACAGGTGATGGCTCAGGATGAGGAGACAGGAGAGCTGAAAGAGACCTTCTCCTCCCTGCAACAGGAGGTGGATCTCAAGACCAAGAAGCTCAAAAGGGTAAAATGGATGACCAACCAATCTTTCAATACGTCTAAAGCTAATTCAGGATCGTTATGACAACATCTGTAATTCAAACTTATTTGAGACAGTGTTTTGATATAAAATGTTTTCTTTCATTTCTGGATGTTTTGATAAGGACATAAATATAATGTCCTACTTCTGTGTTTGTTACTTGTTGCTCCAGTTGTATGCCAAGCTGCAGTTAGTGAAGGCTGAGATTGGGGATGTCATTGATGAGCATGTAGTAACCAGGCAGGAGCTTGAGCAGACACAGAATGAACTCACTAGAGAACTCAAGTTCAAGTAAGTATTACTAATGTATATGCTGAAATCTCACACACACACATACTTTTTTACAATATTTATCACATTTTACCTGCAGGTATCTCTTAATTGAGAATTTCATCCCTCCTGAAGAAAAGAACAAGATTATGAACCGGCTTCATTTTGACAGTGAGGAAGACCAGTGGAGGTTTATGCCCTTTGTGACTTCAGAAGGGTAAGTGTGTTCACATACAACTCAGGAAAAAAAGAAGAGACCACTGCACCTTTTCATTTCCTTTCCAAAAAAGTTGAAACGGTACGTTTTGAGTGGGAAACAGAAACTTTCAATTGGCAGTGGTCTCTTAAATTTAACACGGAGCTATAGGTAATTCATTACATGATTACTACAGAAGAAGACATGTTAATACGACACTGTATGTAGGAACACTTTTAAACACACCCATATTTAACATGTGCTTGCAGGTATACTGTGCATATCCCTGTTAAGCTTATAATTATTAGTGGGTTACTGTAACATTGGAGGAGTGGCTAGGTGTTAAACCATTAGGTTTTTTTGCTATTCAAATTTGGTAAGTGTTCAACAAGGGAAGTGTTTATTAATCTTTAAAAAAGTAGAGAACCACAAACATAGGACTGATACAAGCCTTTTGGTTACAGGATCTTTGAAAATGCCGGTTTCATGTTATTGGTCTGAAGGTGGGATTTAGTTTACCATGTTTTACTCCCTCCCCATTTAAGATATATATTTTTTTTATACATAAAATGTGTGGTAGTCTAATAGTCTGTCAGCATAATACTCTCATAACAACTCAAATTAAAATTGTTATTTGGTGTAAAATAAGTCTTTCACAAGTCAGTTGTTTCCGAAATATAGCTTCTAAACGGGTATCTGCTCCTGTACATATCTTATTACAGGAAGTCAGCTCATCAGTTGAAACGAAGGCCCACATCTGTGGTTGGATACAAGAGACCTATCAGCCAATACGCACAGATGGCAGCCACAACAGGAGCCCCATGTAGATATCGGGTAGGTTGGTGCCAGGTTTTTGAAATAGGGCACATGTTACATATCTGAGACTGAAATTAAGTCTAGTGCAGGTGGATGGAAAATAAAACCCTGTTTGAAGTCTTAAATAAAGCCATGCAGACTTGGGTACAGTTCTACCTTTATCCACCAGAGGGGGCAAAACAAATACTACACAAAATAATATGGCTTTTTGGAGGGACAAGATAAAAATGTAATTATAATAAATGGATAATACATTTAAATTCAATAAATGGAATGTTCTTTATGAAACATATTCTCAATATAGGGGGATATCATTCTGGACTGTATAGACTATATTGTGATGAAATATTGGATCATAACTTCAAGTACTGTTCACAGGTGGTTATTTTCTCAGGCCAAGTCCAGGGATGGCTGTTGTATAATATTAGAGTTGGAAGATCAGTAGGACTGTAGCTAGTGTTGAGTTGAGATCATTTTGGTCACCTTCAGACACTCAATGTCCTCTGCATCTATTACACGTGTCAGATGGACAATACAAAATTAATTGTTATTGCAAGTTAATGCTTAGAGTAATCCACTCTGTTCATAATTAAGAGCCATTGACCTTATAATTTAAGAATATTTCCTCTGTTCAATATCCTACATCTCTAATTCCTTATTCATGTAGGCTGAGAATGTAATGCTCCTGGAACTAGATATGAGCCCACCCACCATGTACACCCTCAACCTTAATGGAGCACACCTGGAACAGGCCTTTGGAGGTCCTGGTAGCCCAAGGAGAGACCTGCTAATCAACATTCCCTTCAGGGACAGAACTACTGCATCAGGAAGGGTCCGGAAGTCACGATCCTGGTGAGTTACAGTCCTGGTGAGATAGTATGTGATTTGTCCTACCTACTTTACTATAAATCACCATCAATTTGTAATATAAATGCCCAACAGATGCCCAACTATTATTGCTATTACAGCAGATTTAGTAACATTTTTGTTTCTGATAAATGATTGATATGAAAGCAGCTTACTTAAGTTGCCAGCCTTACAGCATGTACAGTAAGCCATCTTTTTATTTCCCAGGTACCAGGCACCACGTTCATCTTCTTCATGTGTTTCATCATCTTCATCTTCCAGTTCTATAACCCAAGGTCCCCAGACCCAGTGTTCCCCTAACACCCAGAGACCCTCCTCTGCCAACCACACTCCACTGGAAGGTGCCATTCCAGGGAGCCCCTGATTCTAGATTCTATAACATTCCAGTGTATATCATATTTGCCCTGCTGTTTTACATTATGCAATCAACAGTTTCATAGTATATTATTTCACCACACTCAATATGTCTGTAACTGAAAGATTCACATACGCCTTTGTGGAATGGATTGCAAAACTGAGCTTGACATTTTTTTTGCTGTCATTATTGCTTATGCTGATAATGACTAAAGTAATGTTTAGCTTTTGATGTACTGAAACATCAAAATAAATGTTATGAACTATTACATTACTTGTATGAGCTTCACTGTTGTGGGGGGAAGAGAAAATGTATAATTTATGTAATTTAAAGAGGATTTACTTGAAAATGTTCTAAGTTTAGCACATCCATTGCCTCTTTTTATGTAAGTACACTCAATGGTATAATTAAAATGATTATAACAAAAAAGAAAAACAATTCCCTTTCAATCAAAAGTCTAGTGTTTGCCACTGACAGCTGTCATTTGTACAGTAAAACATATGACGTCTCTCTGGATCACATGACATACTCCTTACAGTAAAATCCCAATATGGCAGAAGCGGCGGGTCTTACACGGTAACTAAAGCAACATTTCAACATAACACTGAAACACTGTCAAATTCAACACTAATCTGCACAAGACGGCAGCGATGAGGGAGAGACAGAAGAAAAAGAAGGGGAGGACCTGGGCAGAAGCTGCTAAAACGGTATTTACTGTCGTTTTATTGTAGGTTTGTTTTGCTTGTTTTCCCTTCGCTACCACTTGTACAACTGTGTTTATGAGTTCATGACCCGCTGGTGCAGACGAAATGTTGCGTATGCAACACAAGGCCTGCTTGTCGGCTAGCTAAGCACTGGAAGTGCATCAAGATTGCTTTGACAGTCTTGTGGCTTCACTTACAGCTAATCGATGTATCAATATTTTCATGTACCTTGTTTTACTTGCTGAAGTTTCCTATGAAAATTGATGAAGAGACAAAACCGCAGACGTGTTATCATTGCGCATGACATGTCTGAGTTCCGAAGTAAACGCCGAAGTGTTGCGTGAGCTGAGAGCTAGCCAGTTAGCAAGCTATGCTAGGTCTACAACTCAGTTTGAAAGGTTGCTCTGAAGTGATGAAATACACACTGAAACATACCCACTGTCAAGTGTCAAACTCTCCAGATTAGATCTTATCGACGTATGGCAATGGACATTATATTTAATGTTCGATAAGGACTAATGAACGACAGCTAAAATCGTAGCCAGTTTGCGATAGTACTTTGCTAATGCTAAGCTAACGCAGATAGTTATTAAATACCTAGTAGATCAGTAGTGTTTATAAACAGTTAGATGAAATTGATTTAGCCACCTGGTCACGGTATTGGTCATCAGTGCTAGTAGACTGCTTAAATATAGTTACGTGTTAGCAAATCATTGATGTTACATTTTAAGCTACAGTACACTGTGTAAACAAGATACACTGAAGTTAGCCTACTATTCTTATGAAAACCTTTGTTGCATAGGCTGCAATGTCTTCATGGTCATAATTTAGGCTAGCAACAGCAGGTCTATCAGATGGTGGTGGGTGGTGTTATGATCTCAGCTTACTTGGGCTTTTTCGTTTACACAAACACACACAAAGGAAGTGAATCATGCTTTTGTGAGGTCATTGAGGTCTGTCTTATTTCCACCAAGTCATCCATTCTCGACACACTGTGTAGTACATAATTTGGAAGGCGCTATCAACAGGTTTAGTCCCAGGGCTTAACTTAATGTCCAAATCAAACACCACTAATGTGCTAAAAATTTACGTCTAGGATCTTGTCATCTCTGGCTATGTAATACTGTTCATTGTGATTAAAAATGTATGACTAGTCTCAAATCGACTACTACTTTTAGTCTGAGCTATGACAGCAATAACCTGGAACACCTCACTAATCTAGGGCAGGATGTTATTGTCTTTAGGTTTGGATCTGTGGTTTTGCAATCACTATTGGTATTTGGGATGTATAACACATTATTTGGCCTGGACTGCAACCCTTTGACCCATTCTTATAGGTATTGGAGAAATACCCCAATACACCCATGAGCCACAAAGAGATTCTACAGGTGATCCAGAGGGAGAGACTGAAAGAAATCAGGTAAATAAATCGCCTGTCGTATGTGTTCTCTTTTTTTCAGGCCCACATTGAATGTCCCACAAATGTCCCACATTCCTTTTGGTCCCTATATTAGTCCCCATCATGGTTTTAACTGTTTAGATATTTAGATTCATCAAACATCCTGTCTCGGAGTGCTAAGCTAGAATCAGTTTTTCCTTTTAGATTATAAATAACTTGATTGTGTTGAGTGAAGGAGGGCCTGATAATACATAGAACTGTGTATTAAGAGTTTCTGATTGGTTGCTCATGTGCTTTCTTTTTCCTTTTTACATTTCTTCTTGGTGGTCATTATTGCATTCACATATTTCTAATGATTTAATTTCTTTTTTGTTTCATTTTGTCACTCTTGTCATCCAGAAGGTAAGACAAAGCTAGTTTTGCCCCACCACCCTTCTTAACAAACTCACTGCAATGTGTTGTTTTACCTATTGCATGTTATTAACAAAAACCTATTAGGTCTACATGTTATTACCAGGTTATTGCATGTCAGGTATTGTTATTTCAGACACCCGGCACAGGCATTTTAGCAGAAGATTCATATTCTGAATCCAGTACACCAGCCCCTGATTCACAATATCACCAAATTGAGCCATGCCTGTCCAAGCTGTGTTGTGTTGGCAAGCTTGGCCTGGCTATGCGTCCACCCCTGCTGTCGAAACTATGCTGGAAAGGATGTCAGGACAAGTACAGTTCAGTTCAGGGCAGCTCTTTGGTGTGAATTAGGCTGGGCTGTTTCCTACCTTCAGTGACCAGTCATCTTTCTGCCACATTGGATGTAACTGGATGTGCTTCCCTCATGTCCTTTTATCTAGTGGTACTTCCCCGCTGGCCTGTCTCAATGCTATGCTCCACACCAACTCTCGTGGTGAAGAAGGGATCTTCTACAAAGTACCTGGACGAATGGGGGTCTACACACTAAAGGTCAGCTTCAAATTGTCAATTTAACACACCAAACCAATGAAGGCTGACATTTTTCTTTGAAATGGATGTGGATTTTTCAGATATGCTGTAAATATTTAACAAAGCTTAGTCAGAGCCACATCTTAAGAACCAATAAATCTATGAACTCACAAATTCCTATATGATGTTGCTGCTTCTCTTAAGACAGGAAATGAAAAGTAGAGAAATGTGACTTATACAGACCCATATCATAGGAAATTCACTAGAAATGTTTATTGGTCTGATTGTTAGGAATGATTCAAAGCAATCCACATCATGATTGGTGTGTATGATATATAATATTTATTTTCTTTCTGTCTATCCCATGTTCTGTACAGTTGTGCTCAAAAGTTTGCATACCCTTGGAGAATTGGTAATATATGTACTATTTGTAAAGAAAACATAAGTGAAAAGGCAAAACACATGTCTTTTATTTCGTATGGGATTTACATTCAACTGTAGGTCATAACTGAATGGCACAATCATAAAACAAAACATGGCATAAAACAATTTAAATAAACAGACCCCTGTTCAATAGTGTGCATACCTTTAGCTCTTAATACTGTGTTATTGCCCCCTTTAGCATCAATGACAGCATGCAGTCTTTTGTTAAAGTTGTCTATGAGGCCCCGAATTCTTGCAGGTGGTTTAGTTTCCCATTCGTCTTGGCAAAATGCCTCCAGGTCATTCAAAGTTTTTGGTTGTTTTGCATGAACTTCACATTTGAGATCTCCCCAGAGTTGCTTGATGATACAGGCTGCGGAAAAAAAAAATTGATGTTTATTCTCTTGGTCTTTCATTCGAAATATCCATTTAATTCGAAATATGGTCATGAGTCTGTAATGGCCACTCCAGAACCTTCACCTATTTCTGCTGTAACCACTGGAGGGGCATCTTGGCCTTGTGCTTAGGGTCATTGTCATGCTGGAAAGTCCAAGAGCATCCCATGAGCTGCTTTCGTGCAGAAGAATGAACGTTGTCTGCCAGTATTTTCTTAGAACATGCTGCATTCATCTTGCCATCAATTTTCACAAGATTCCCTGTGCCTTTAGAGCTTACACACCTCCAAATCATCAGTGTGCCACCACCATGCTTCACAGTGGATGGTATTCTGTTCACTATAGGCCTTGTTGAATCCTCTCCAAACATAATGCTTATGGTTGTGACCATAAAGCTCTATTTTGTTTTTTTTTACTCATAATTGCAGTGTTCCAGAAGCTGTGAGGCATGTCAAGGTGTTGTCGAGCATATTGTAACCAGGCATTTTAGGGCATTGGCGCAGTAAAGGCTTCTTTCTGGCAACTCGACCATGCAGCTCATTTTTATTCAAGTCTTGTCATATTGTGCTCCTTGAAACAACCACACTGTCTTTTTCCGGAGTAGCCTGTACTTTCCCTAAGGTTACCTGTGGGTTTTTCTTTGTATGCTGAACAATTCTTCTAACAGTGTTGGCGGAAATCTTTCTTGGGCTACCTGACCTTGGTTTGGTATCAAGAGATCCCATAATATTCAGCTTCTTAATAAGTGATTGAACAGTACTGATTGGGATTTGCACGGCTTTGGATATCTTTTTCCATCCTTTTCCATCTTTATAAAGTTCCATTACCTTGTTATGCAGGTCTTTTGACAGTTCTTTTCTGATCCCAATGGCTCAGTATCTAGCCTGCTCAGTGTATCCACGTGAGAGCTAACAAACTAAAATGGAGCCGAACAACTGTGTGATAATAAATGGCTTCAGATGATCACTATCCTTAAATCAAAGACAGTTTTTCTTGCATGATCAATCCTATTTTCAAAATCACTGCCAAAATTTCACAATTTCTGCCAGGGTATGCAAACTCACGAGCACAACTGTATGTGGTTCGTACACCTGGTTAATGGGACGTTCTACATAGTACAGTGCATGTGTATAATGTGTTTAATGGCAAATGACTGTCTCATAACATTTATGTTTGTTGTGTGTCTGTGAGCAGAAGGACATTGGGGATGGGATGAAGGAGCTGTCTGAGGAGGGTTCTGAGGAGGACAGTAGTGATAACCTGTCTGATTCCCAGAGGAGCTCCGAGAACAACAACACTGACAGACAGACAGGCAGGAGGGGAAGCTGGCGGAAGAGAGGTACGCCGCTCTCTCACGTCATAGTGTTTATTACATCACTCTCTTTATAATTTGGAAATGGTAGCGTCAGCCTTTTCCATTATTAATTTGGTACTGATACTCTTTATATTCAGTTGCCTTTCCTGCTCAAGCTCAGTTATTTTGAGTTAGGGCGTTGTTTTCGTTGTTGTAGAATTGAGTGTGCATCTGTATACTGCGCCTTCCACTAATATTGGCAACCTCCCGTTGAGTCTTTTCCTATAAGGGTAATGAGGTTATAGAACACATGGTAAGGGATCTGAGACCAATCCTACATACAGGGTTTCTCCAGATCCTTCAGATTCTGAGGTCCATGCTTGTGGACTCTTCCTTTTTACCTCATCCCTCAGGTTTTCTACAGGATTTAGGTCTGGGGACTGGGATGGCCATGGCAAAACCTTGATTCAGTGAACTATTTTTGTGTTGATTTTAAGCAGTGCTTTGGATCACTGTCCTGCTGGAAGATCCAACCCTGCCAAGTTTAACATTCTGGCAGAAGCTGTCAGGTTTTCATTTCTGCTGGTGTTTGATGGAGTCCATGATAACATGTATCCTAACAAGTTGTCTAGAGCCTTAGGAAGAAAAACAGCCCCACAATATCAAAGGTCCACCACCATAATTCACCGTGGGGATAAGGTACTTTTCTGCTATCATGGCTATCTTTCTGTCTATGCCAAACTAGGGATGTGCATGACATATTTTCACTGTTGATAATTCCTCAGCTTTTGTTGTCGAATAGTCGACCCCGCCCAGTCATACCAAAAAGAGATGTGCTAAAAACAATAATAAAGAATGGAAATTGTAAAGTTTTTCAATAAATTCAACGTTTTATAAAAAAATGTAGTTAACAACCTCAATAACGTTTTAGTTTAAACAATTAGGCTGGATATACTTTTGATCAGGAGACATTCAGATGTTTTTTTACAGTCCCTTAAAACTATACTTTCCAATGTAATACTATAATTTGGTCTCATCTGACCCTAAAAGCCGTTCGCACCGAAAGTTTCTGTAATGTTTACTGCAACGTTCTTTTGACTTTTTGACCCAAAGATCCAACTCCAGGTATGATCCTTGGAAATTCTTAGGCCACTTGAACAATCCTCCATAATTTAATTCTGTGTGTTGGGTCAGTATATAAAAGTCTGCTTCCAGGCTGATTGTTAACCTGTCCAGTTTCTTAAAATGTCTACATAATTTAATTCTGATAATGGAAATGGGCATATTCAACCTTTAAGCTATTTTCTTATAGCCATTTCCTGATTTGTGTAGCTCTAACTTTTGTCGCACATCATTACTGTATTCTTCTGTTTCCCATATGGTTCTTTAGACTGTGTGTCACCTCATGTTTATACCCCAGTGGAACAGGAAGTCATGGCTTACAACTTAAATGTTTCTAATCACTCAGGTGAATTTTAAAATGTAAAATATAAATGGGAATATACCAGAATCTAGGGTTGCATATGTTTTCGGGATTTCTTTTTTCCATTTATTTAAAATGTATTATTTTCAAACATTAAAGTTTGAAAATAATAAAGTTACTTAAAGTTAAGGTTTGATTTTGATGGATATTTCGAATGAAAGACCAAGAGAATAAACATCAAATATTTTGCTCATATTTACCAAGAGTGCCAATATAAGTGAAGGGCACTGTATCTTTTGATAAATACAGTTATGTACATCAGAGTGTTGTCTATGTTAGTAACACTGTCAAAGGAGATTCATTTTTGGACATTTGTTATTATTTCATGCCGTTCCTTCAACGTTTAATCCACTGTTATAACAGGAAATTGTTTTTTAAATATATTTTTGAGTCGGATCTGTGACCACTTCCTCATACACACACACTCACACACACTCACACAGTCGAATGAAGGAACCGTTGAAACAGAGTTACAGGATATATTCTAAGCACTGAACATATTTTTTTCTCTTCTTTTTGTATTTCTGTCATTCTTAATATTAATGCAAAAAGCTCCATCAGAGCAAATGCTTTCAAGAGAACCCAAGCACAGTTCAAAGGGTTACAGATTAGGTAAGTGGAATATTAAATGTAAACCTTGTGAAAAAAACAGGAAATAACCAGTTGTTTAGAATAATTTTTCTACTAACAGGTTTTTCTGGCGGTTGAAAAGTAAAATGTTTGCTTTGTAAAATGCATTGCACATCTAGGCCTATTTTTTTTCAATTTGTTTCAATAAAAACATTTTTAGACAAAACAAATTTGCATATAATGTACAAGGGCTAAATTACTTATCAACTTTGGCCCAGCTATCTTAAAGATAAAACCTCAAATCAGCATTCAACTTGTGTTTTAATGTTGATGTTCACAGCATTTGGGATGTGAATGTTGGCTTTGATATCTTAGAGCATGATGATGCGTAATGGGCTGTCTAAGTTGGTGTTGTATTTTTCCCTCAGTGCCCTCAAAGCTGCCATCTGACCCTTCGTCTCCTCAGCCACGCTGTTCGTCTCCCTCTGTGCCCAGCAGCAAGCTAATCTCTCCCTCACAGAAACACAGCAAGAAAGCCCTCAAGCAGGTAGGCTACAGGACTGATGCTTAATAGACAACCTGTATTACCAAAAGTTCAATTTAGTGCTGCTGCAGGCTTGCTGTACAAGTGTCCCAGTGAGACTGCCCCTCCTAAAAGTGCTATAATTGATCAAATTTGGTTAATAATTTTTTTTGTCAAAGTTGAGAATCTCTGTGCTCGTTAAATTGAATTTGTCCAGTGTCAAATATATTTTCTATGTTATTTTAAAAGACAACTTGCTGTCAGTGTGATGGGAGTTGTACTAATTCCCTCAGAAATTCACAGCGTGGTACTATCTTCCCCTAGTCTTATACTTACAAATGGCACCATGTTCCCTGTATAGTACACTGCCTTTAATCTGAGCCCTATGTCAAAATGGGAGCACTATTTAAAGAATAGGGTGCCATTTCAGAATTGGAACATATCCTTGTAGTTCGAATTTGGTTGATTGTGCAGAATTTAATTTAATCCATCTCACTGCTGCAGATTTTCTGCTCGTGTGTAAAAACAGTTTTCTGGGTTTATTAGGCATATAGAAACCCTAGTCAGGTGAACATTTATTGGCATGCTAAGGCTTACAGAGTAGATGGTGGGTGTACCTTCCATATCTGACCATTATACACTCTATTCTAAAAGGTTATTTGTAGAGAATTGGGAAGAATAAAGTACAGTAAACTGGTAAGGCTAAATAATATTTGCCTGTTGAACTGTAACATTGTTAGTTAATGCTGTTTCAAGTCAGGTTGAAAGATAGACCTAAGGTTTGTGTCCACCCATTTCAATATTCAGAAGTCCAAAAATACCATGCAGATGGGCAGTACAAGGCCGTTCATGAAGTTTAGTTATGCACCAGTATATAATTTGTACTCTATTCCTTCCCTAATGTTCTCTGTGTTCTCTGGCCCTCAGGCCTTGAAGCAGCAGCAGCAGAGGAACCAGCGGAGACAAGGGGGCTTGCCCACCACCACCAGCCCTAGACTGCTCCTCAAGACCGTCAAGGACATGGCAGACACCCTCACCACTAAGACTGGTAGGTGGCGGATATGGACACAGTATAAATGTGTATAGTTTGTTAATACACACATCAGGAATCACAAACACAACCAATGACAATTAATGGTCATCCCACCATCTCATTAGTCTTTACATTTTTAAACACAATGCAGAGTGGTTAAAATCTTAATCAGTGGAATGTTCTTCATGCCTTTTTGTTTTTTACAATAACGGAAATGTTCACATCCAAAATTCTTGCTGCTCTTGACAAAGATGAGCGAAACAGTTGTAATAAAATGACAAGAAAAGGAACCAGGCAAGCCTCATTCTGCTGGCCCAGCATTAGAAGGGATGAATGTTGTTGCCAAAGCTGGATTGTATGCACAGTTTACTATGTGACAGACTGGGTCTTTAACCACTACGCCAATTAAACAGCGGGTGTGGGTGCACGTGATACGTGTGTAGAGTCGTGGTGTCTGTTTACTGACATTGTTAAACCAATTAGTTGAAACTCCACGGTTCTCTACATTAGTTAACATCCAAACAAATGACAAGTATAACAGAATTCCTACACTACTACTACATTCAACACATTAAATTAGAAAGAGATGACTGTAGATGGCTACCTAATAGCTATATAGTAAAAAATCCAGAAAATCACATTGTATGATTTTAATAATTAATTGGTATTTTACTGCATGAAATAAGTATTTGATCACCTACCAACCAGTAAGAATTACGGCTCTCACGGACCTGTTAATTTTTCTTTAAGAAGCCCTCTTGTTCTCCACTCATTACCTCTATTAACTGCAACTGTTTGAACTCGTTACCTGTATATAAGACACTTGTCTACACACTCAATCAAACAGACTCCAACCTCTCCACAATGGCCAAGACCAGAGAGCTGTGTAAGGACATCAGGGATAACATTTTAGACCTGTACAAGGCTGGGATGGGCTACAGGACAATAGGCAAGCAGCTTGGTGAGAAGGCAACAACTGTTAGCGCAATTATTAGAAAATGGAAGAAGTTCAAGATGACGATCAATCTCCCTCGGTCTGGGGCTCCATGCAAGATATTACCTGTGGGGCATCAATGATCATGAGGATGGTGAGCGATCAGCCCAGAACTACACAGCAGGACCTGGTCAATGACCTGAAGAGAGCTGAGACCACAGTCTCAAAGAAAGACATTTGTAACACACTATGCTGTCATGGATTAAAATCCTGCAGCGCACGCAAGGTCCCCCTGCTCAAGCCAGCGCATGTCCAAAGGGGACAGGACGACTGTACTGTATTGAGGGGAGGATGAATGGGGTCATGTATCGCAAGATCTTGGCCCACAACCTCCTTCCCTCAGTAAGAGCATTGAAGATGGGTCATGCTGGCTCGTCCAGCATGCCAACGACCCGAAACACACAGCCAGGGTGACTAACGAATGGCTCCGTAAGAAGCATTTCAAGGTCCTGGAGTGGCCTAGCCAGTCTCCAGACCTGAACCCAATAGAATATATTTGGAGGGAGCTTAAATGTCCGTATTGCCCAGCAACAGCCCCGAAACCTAAAGGATCTGGAGAAGGTCTGTATGGAGGAGAGGGCCAAAATCCCTCCTGCAGTGTGTGCAAACCTGGTCAAGAACTGCAGGAAACGTATGATCTCTGTAATTTAAAAACAAAGGTTTCTGTACCAAATATTAAGTTCTGCTTTTCTGATGTAACAAATACTTATGTCATGCAATAAAATGCTAATTAATTATTTAAAATCATACAATGTGATTTTCTGGATTTTTGTTTTAGATTCCGTCTCTCACAGTTGAAGTGTACCTATGGTAAAAATGACAGACCTCTACATGCTTTGTAAGTAGGAAAACCTACAAAATCAGCAGTGTATCAAATACTTGTTCTCCCCACTGTATAATGAAAACAATGACTAAAATCACTCCATGTGTGGTTTGTTTCTTTAGAAAACAAACAGGCAGTTGAGTGGCTAACCACTGAGTCACGTGAACTATGCTTTGTAAATAACAAATGAAGGCAGTATGAAGAAATCCTAATTCGTTCAGTCCATAGCGAGGACCAAACCAGGTCGCCACTATGAGAGTCCGCATCTCTAACCACTATGAAATGTTCGGGATGGCTAGCTAATAGATTTACAGTACCTATAATGAAAACAATAACTCATCACTCTATGGCTGGTTTGTTCCTTTGAAAACAAATAGAGTTCAATAGCTAACCACTAGAATTGGAACTACGAAAATATCAGCAATATGTTCGCAGCGGTGTATTTTGCAATATAACGCAAATTTCTAGTCAATCCTGAAGAAATCCTAATGCCTAATTTGTTTGGGATATTAGTAAGTTTATATTTGACCGTAGCACTCGGGTTCCAATCAAAATGTGAATTGTGTTTAACAAACTCCAGATGGATTTGGCAGTGCTCTCAATAAAGCTTATTTTTTCTGGCAACCCTTTTCAATATGCGCCATGGAAGTGGCATCAATTTTGGTGGTCTTCTTGGTGACCTTTAGATGCAACCAAGTTCCTTAACACTTCAATTGTGGCCCTTGATGTCTTCCCTCATGAACCATTTCCCTCACTGTGTGTGGAATCAAAATAACAGGCAGAATACCACTAATTATAGTGGTAAATGGTATATATTGTCTATTATATATGTTTATTAATAAAAATATTGAACACATGTGCTGATTTATGAAAGTCAACCATCATTTGTGAGTTTTTTAACCCTCCCCATTGTGTTTCATAACAAATTTTTTTCATGGATGTTTCCTCATTTTACAGGAAGCTATGCAAGGCCCTAATGAAAAGACTCAGATGTAATTTAAGTAGAACAGTGATGCAGATTTAATTTTGTTTGAATTTGTGAGAATCCTTGGAGGTGCCAATAAATTTCACGCCTTCATATTTTTTTTCATTTTTACAAATAGACAATTTTTCCTGAGCTATTGTATTAGTATAGCATATTATGTCGTTTTCTTTTTTTGCATGAAGTATAGCTCATTATAGCCCTTTATAACCTGCTCATTGTCTCATCAGTCTTTTTCTGTTGTTGTTTTGTTTATTATGTGTATTTGTGTATATTGCAGTTGGTTATTCATGCTGAGAGTCCTTTTGTTAACGTTTTTTATGAGTAAGCGCATCGTGAGCCTGTATAATCCCAAGTCAAATCCTGAGTGTACACATACCTAGCGAATAAAGCTGATTCTAATTAGCTTATTTTATACACCATTTTGATTATCTTTATTGTGGATGCCAATCATTTTGTGGGTGACTATAAATAAGTTTGCTATGCTAAATTTATATGTACTGTAATTAACTGAATTGTGTTCAAATAAAGTAAGTTAATGTTCCTGTCTGTCCAAACAGACTCCTGTCCCGCTGCTGGTACCAGGAAGATGTCCCAAAGGTCCAATCGACTCAGTGCACGTAAGTACTACCTGTTAGAAATTAAGATGATCTATGCAAAGCATTCAGACCTCTTCACTTTCAGCCAGGGATAAAATTTGCCTGTTTTGTATACTTAATTTACAATAGATTTCATATTTATAATATGTCCTTGAAAGGCTTATTTTATGCGATCAATTAAAACAAAATATCCCAAAGCAAAAACCTGTTTTATGAAATCAGTGCCAATTTATAAAAAATAAGAGACTGAAATATATCATTATTCTGTAATTGGTATTGAATCATGAGCCTCTCAGCTTTGAGGTTTTCATGAAGGACCTGCTCTGTTCATCTTTCCCTTCATCCTGACCAGTCTGCTAGTCCCTGCCAATGAGAAGCATGCCAAGTGCTCCATGCTCCCACCAACATGTTTCACTGTAGGGATGGTGTTAACCAGGTGATGAGTGGTACCTTGTATTCGCCAGACATAGCCCTTGGCATTCAGTCCTAATATTTCTGTTATGGTCAGACCAAGAAACTGCGAATGGTTTGATTACTTACAATGCAACCATTGTGCTAGTGCTGAAGCTGTTGACTACGTCTAGCCTGAATGACTTCTGACCTGTCGCACTCACTCCCATAATCATGAAGTGCTTCGAAAGATTAGATCTGGCCCATCTTATGTCCTGTCTCCCCCCCTCCAACACTGGATTCCCACCAGTTTTCCTACCGGTCAAACAGATCTAGAGGAAGCCATCCCCACTGCTTTTCACTCCGCCCATGCCCACTTTGACAAAACCAACACCTATGTGAGAAATACATCATCCTGTCTAGGCTGGTCAACATACTCCATGAACTACGGATCAGACACTCTCAGAAACTGGACTTTGGACTTCTTAACCAACAGACCCCAGTCTGTCAGGTTAGACAACTTCACCTCTTCCACCCTGACACTGAACACTGGTGTTCCACAAAGCTGTGTGCTGAGCCCCCTCCTGTACTTACTTTTCACCCACGACTGCGTTCATGTACACAGTTCCAACACCTTTGTCAAGTTTGCAGACGACACCAAGGTCGCAGGCCTGTTCAGTGACACTGATGAGTTAGCATACAGGGAGGAGGTCTAGTGCCTGGCACCATGGTGCACTGACAACAACCTGGTCCTCAGCGCAAAGAAAACCAAGGAGCTCATTGTGGATTACAGGAAGTCTAAATGCTGCAGTCACACCCCAGTTCTCATCGATGGCACTGAGAAAACCGCCCAGCACATCACTGATGCCCTGCTCCAAGCCATTGCAGACCTCCAGCGCAAGCTGAGGACATATACAAAAAGAAAAGAAATTATCATATTAACATAAGTATTCTGACCCTTTTGCTATGACACTGGAAATTCTTGTTTCCATTGATTGTTGCTGAGATATGTCTACAAACATCTCATTAGACAGTGATAAATTCAATTGACTGGGCACAATTTGGAAAGGCGCACACACACCCGTCTATACACTGCAAGACATGAGGTTGATGAAATTGTCCGTAGAGCTCCAAGACATGATAGTGTCAAAGCACCAACCAGGGGATGGGTCCTAAAACATTTCTGCAAGACAGAGGGCTCCAACATTGTTAAATGAAACAAGTTTGGAACCGACCACGCTCTTCCTAGTGCTGGCTGCCCAGCTGAACTGAGCATGCAGACTTGGTCAGAGAGGGTACCACAAACCTGATGTTCCCTCCATAGTTCCTGTGTGGTTATGGGAGAACCTTCCAAAAGAACAATCATTTCTGCAGCTCTCTGCAAATCAGGCTTTTAACTATGAGTGGCCAGATGGAAGCCAGTAAAAAGAGTTTGCCAAAAGATTCTCTGTTCTGATGAAACCAAGACTAAACATTTTGGCCTGAACGTCATGTTTGGGGAAATACAAAATGTGTCAAAAAATTTGGATTAGTATTTTCCAAATGCACTGTAAATAACATTAAAATTTCAGTTGTTTATTCTGATCCGCATCAGCTTACATTTTGTCAGAGCTGCAGGAATGCTTCCGGGAGTCCACACTTCATGTAAAGGGCATAATGACCCATTCACAGACTGCCACAGCAAGATGGCCAATTCATACACTGCCACAGCTAGATCATATTACTGTCTTTCACATCTGTAGTAAACTCATCATTATCTAGTGTTTTATACGTGTCAGTATGTTGGCTTGAACTCAGATCTATTGCTGTTGTCCAGCCAACTCCTGTGGTTGTTGACATGCCAAACATAATAATAAGAACCATAGGATTTGGCAATAGACAAACACAGATTGGATCTCTGTATAGGACCACGACTCTGCATCTTCTCTTGTTCTTTTAGATGATATAGTGTAGATTCACTTACTCTGGTTCTTTTAGACGGTATATAGTAGATTCATCTACTCTGGTTCTTTTAGACGATTTACAGTAGATTCATTTACTCTGGTTCTTTTTGATGATATATAGTAGATTCATCTACTCTGGTTCTTTTATTTTCCTAGGGCAGCTGAAGCGTACCAAGTGTGTGGAGATAGATGTTGAGACACCAGACTCTATCCTGGTTAATACCAACCTGCGTGCACTGATCAACAAACACACCTTCTCTGTCCTGCCCACAGAGTGCCAACAGAGGCTTCTAACACTGTTGCCTGTGGTCGACCAACAGGTGGGGCTCTACTTGTCATTATTAGCTCCCCAGTGCCAGAGAGAATTAATACCTGTAAGCACTCAACCTGCCATTCATTGCTTCAACTGAACACAATAAATTTGCAGGATATAACAGCATGGTCAGTCTCTCATCTCATTTCATGTACTGATGACAATGAGGAGGCGTAGAATGATAAAGATGATTGCAGATTGTATGATGGAGAATATGGTAGTCATAATTGCGCCGCAGCTTGTTGTGATTATGACGATCACACTAGTGTGTGGTTATGATGGTGATAACACACAAGCCATCTGTGTCGGTGTTCCTAGGCCTGTATGGATGGTATGTTGAAGGTCACCAGTTCTGCCTTGAACAATGAGTTCTTTACATCAGCAGCTCAGTCCTGGAAGGAACGACTGGCAGAAGGTCAGTGCCTATAGCCTGGTGTCATAACAATAGTCATTAGCTTTTGTGCACCTACTTGATAATTGAACATGGATAGGATGTCTCTGTTTAAACGTCTCATTAAATATGATATATCATAGATATGTATTTAGTGTAGTCCTTTAAGTAAATATGTATATTTGTATTTTCTAATCCATCCAGGTGAGTTCACTCCTGAGTTGCAGCTGAGAATGCGCCAGGAGATCGAGAAAGAGAAGAAGGTAGAGCATTGGAAGGAAAGCTTCTTTGAGAGCTATTATGGTGAAAAGTAAGTAATATTTTCTCAGTGAGTCTCGAAAATATAAGTAATTTAATGGTCAATCCTTTAATCGTTTTTTTCTTTTTATGCTTCTGCTTGCTAATACTTCAAATGTGCCCTTCAAAGAGTTGTCTGATTTCTCTCTGTATCTTTTCATTTCTTCCAATCCAGCTCTGGACTCAGTTTAGAGGAATCCAAAGAGCTACTTGAGTCTGGTTTCAGTCTGGACCTGAAACCCCAGTCTCCCCCTCCTTCACAGCTATGTCCTGCTGGCCAAGCACAGCAAGACCCCAAGGTCCTAGATAACAGCTGCCAAACTCGCTCCTCAGAGAGGAGGCTCCGCTCATCCTCACTGCCAATAAACTCCACGTGTAAGCCAGTAGAACCTACATCGAAACCCATAGAGCGTCCCAAGCCAAGGCCAGAAGAAGATCCTGTCCAAGGGGAACCAGTAGGAGCCCCGCCTGTTCTCCCACCAGTTGTACCTCCTGGGATGCCAGAGAAAATCGTACAGAGGACACTGGAGATGGAGTACCCCAGGCACAGGACTCGTAGCAGAGGTTTATCCCTGTCCATAATGCCAATGGAGACTCCTGTGGTTCGGAGACCAGATGTAGCTGCGGATACTCCACCTGGGGAGAAGCAGAATGAGAAGCGGGAGCAGGATTTGAAAGAAGCCCAGCTAGTTACCCCCCAGTCTTCTAAGATCTCAGAATCCCCTGCCCAGACGGGTCACCCGGAGGTCTGTCCCCAGAGGAAGCTCAGATCATCCATGCTGACGGATCGTCCAGAGTCAGAACCTCTGGATGTTGACAACGACATTAGCGAGAGGAAGGAAGATTTTGAGGTCACACCAGAGAGAGGAGCCTTAGTCACTCCTGTTTCCACTCCTGTTTCCACTCCTGTTTCTATTCCAATTTCTACTTTTCCTACTCCTGTACTTGTTCCTAATCCTGTTCCCACTCCTGTTCTTACTCCTGTTCCTACCCCTATTTCTACTCCTGTTTCTACTCCTGTTCCCACCCCTGTTTCTACTCCTGTTCCCACCCCTGTTTCTACTCCTGTTCCCACCCCTGTTTCTACTCCTGTTCCCACCCCTGTTTCTACTCCTGTTTCCACCCCTGTATCAACTCCTGCATCCACACCTATATCCACCACGCCATCCCCGGAGCCATTGAAAAGGAAGTCCTCATCCAGTGAACAGGAAGTAGATCTGTCTCCGGAGAAAAGGCCCCGCGTCACTCCACCAGCAGTGTCCATTCTAACCTCTCCATCAGCTTCAGTAACCACTGCACAGAAAGTGCCTCCTCTTAAGGTAAACAATAATTGGAGTTAAGCATAGTTCTATTGAAATGTATTGGGTGAATATCAGGTAAGAATACTTCAAGGCCTGATGAGTCTACCGCTACCAAGAAGGCCAACCACAATCATGCTTTATTAGACAGGAAACTTGGAAAAGGTAGAGGAGAGAAGTTATGCTGGATTCAAACCTATTTTAAGACTGCTAGAACATCTTAGGCCACCGGCCCAAAACACTCTAATCTTGCGTAATCTCTTGTTTCTTTTAGATACCTGTGTCGCGGATCCTGTCAGTCCCTGCATCTCCAACCCAGGTTTCCCCCAGGACCCCTCTCCCTGTCCCCCTTAGCCCTGGCCCCAGCTCTGGCCGCACTGGTGCTCGCACTTTGGCAGACATCAAGGCAAAAGCCCAACTGGCCCGGGCTCAGCGCGCGGCCGCAGCTGCTGCAGCAATCTCATCCTCTAAAGGTGCAGTACCAGGCCCAGGACCAGGAGGAGGCAGCGAAGAGCAGGTGACCCATAGAGCTTCAGCCCAGGCCTTCCACTCCAGCCCCTTGTCCTTCACCCAGTCTCAGTCAACTGCCTGCCAGCCAGCGAACTCCTCATCCTTTCAATCCACCTGTCAATCACCTGACACAGTCTCCACACAAGCCCAGTCCTGTTCTGTACAATCATCAGGCTCTGGGCTTCTTGACCTAAGCCTGTCCCAGAAAATCTCCAAAACTGGCAGAGCCTCTCTACAGGATGACAGCCAAAGAGGCTACTCTGCTGGTCACATGAACTCAGGCTTTGTGTTGGGCACTCAACAAGACAACATTCTGAACATGCCTCACCCATCCATTTCACAGTCAGCCTCTAGCTGCACTTCATCCGTTTGTGGTGTGAATAGCCAGGACGTGTCTGGTGTGTCAGGGAGCTCCATGGCAGCCAGGGTTAGCCACTTCATCCCTGCCAACAACCCCTTGGTCACCTCTCTCCTCCAGGGAAAAGAGGTCCCAATGGACCAGATCCTTCCCAAACCACTGGGCCAGGCCAAATCCTCCAACGATGACAAAGGGAAGATTAGATCCCACAGCACAGCTGGGGCACCGAACGGTGAGAGCCAGAGCCACTATCTACACTCTGGTGGTCTGGACGACTACCGACCTGGCCAGCCTGGTTCCACAGGCCAGTCCACCGTAGCTGGAACAAGGGCAGGTATGTTAGCCGAGCTCCAGCGTCATAAAAGGGAAATGCCTAACAAAGACACCCAGGAGCAGATTCTTCAGACTCTGATGCACAGGGCCACCCAGCAACAACAGAACCAGCCATATAGGGTACCAGGTGGTACTCAGCCTGCCCAGTTGGGAGCATGTCACCTAGGGCACCAGAAGGAGTGTGGGGACTGCCCCCGGTTCCCCTCTGGGTTCCCCGGACGGAAGAGGATGTCCAGGCCCGCCATGTCAGGGCACTACCTCCTCAATATCTCAACCTATGGACGAGGCTCGGAGAGCAGCAAACGCTTCAACCCAATAGCTAGTACTAACCCCTCCCTGAACCCTTTGGCCAATCTGAAAAGAGAGCACTCCGAGGGGGAGGAGCTGGCTAATGGAGGGGTGGAGTCAGTGGAGACGAAGCCTCTTGGTTATTCTAACACTGCTGAAGTCAAGTTGGAACAGCAGGGCTTTTCAATCACAAAGCTGGACGAAGCGCTGGGCTTTCAACACTGCAGGATCAAGTCCGAGTCGCCATCGGAGGGGGGCTGTCTACCGGAGTGGGATGACAGTAGTTCAGCCAGCATAGCGAAAGACAGTGGCACTTCTGCAAGCGCCAAAGAAACCAACCCTTCTACCCAAACACAGCACAGGAAGCACACAGACCTTTGCAATACTAAACAGGGTGGTCGTTCTGAGCCATATCGGGTATCTGTAGCCCCATGTCTGGGGACCGTGGACCCCATCCTCCACAGTACTCACCAGCGTCAGCCTGCCTTTCAAACCCAGAGACCTCCCGCAGATCATCAGGGTTCTTTGGTGGGGTCCTACTATGGTGGCACCATCAGCATGTCTGTTCCTCAGGCTCTGAGTCTGAACCACAGTACCACGGCTGCTTCAGGCAGCACGTCCAGCACCACCTCCTCCGTATCCGGCAGCGGCGGGGACGGCGGGAGCGGCACCGGCAGTGTCATGTCTTTCTCTGTGACCGTCACCACCATACCCGCAGGTCACCCATTGGACAGCCAGGGGGATAGGTCGCCGGAGCAGGGCTTTCTGGAAGGATCCGTTATAGAGGATGTTCAGTCAAAATGCTACTGCCGACTCAAAGCTATGATTATGTGTAAAGGCTGTGGCGCCTTCTGCCATGACGATTGCATCGGCCCTTCCAAGCTCTGTGTCTCATGTCTGGTGGTACGATGAAACCAACGGTAATGGTCATAAATGTGGAAAAGATTCATTTCAAATTGTTATTTTTGCACCATCACAATCAGGTTTTGTCAACAAGTAGCGCTTACCAGCAGGCTTGGGGTCAGTTCAGTTTACATTCAGGAAGTGAACTGATTTCAATGTTCAATTTCAAATTGTTAAGTGGCTTTCCCTGAGGACGCAAAGCATTAACACTGGACGACCCTAATGAAATCGATTGTTTCATCTAATCCATCTGACAAAGAGTGGTTTGTTTTGTGCAATTCATAGTAGTGTTTTTTCTTGTTCCGTTGAAGTCAAATCTGCACCTTCTTTCAGACCTGAGAGAAAAATTGAATCTTGGCAATATTTTGCACTTGGATATGTTGTTGTGCTATATTTTTGTAAAGACAGTTTAGATTTGAAAAAAAGGTAGAAAAAAATGAATGTTCCTATTTTTGTAGAACGTAATAACAATGTTATTATGTTACAGACTGCCACTCCTAGTTGTGGAGACGTTTTCAAAGGTGAAGAAGGGATTCACATTTTTATTTAGAGACCTGCTAGGCCTTGTGTGTAGGTAAGGGATTACAAGAATACCGATTTATATAGATTTGAAAGGTTGCAATCAATCATGTATATAGTTAATACTAGAAACATTCGTACAGGTATATTCAATGATGATAAATATTTCAAATTATGTGGATTATACAGTATATTATGTCACATAATAATTGCACATAGCGTTTTTACATACTAAAAGTTACTGGCAAAGGACTTGAATGACAGTGCTCTACTACGTGTGTACTCGACCGTTTATTTAGTGTTTAGTTGCACTCTAACCATTGTAATGAACCCATTGAGGAGTAGCTGAGTAGCCTGGTACCAAATCTGTTTGTGTTGTTTTATGGCAATGAGGATAAGAGTTAGATATGCAGCAGAAACACATCTGGGAGCAGGCTACAAAAAGGTATTTGTCAACTCAGTTCAAGGTTATTGTGTGAAGTTTTTCCAACACCTTAATCTGTCATAGCCTCCTCCTTAATCCTCGGCTTGTAGATATTCTGTTTTATGACGCTTTTGTTTTAATACTGGTTTGTTCTCTGTTGGTTCACAACAGGGTAACTACCAATGTTAGCTGTGATGTGCATCTAAAACACTGAGAAAGAAGGGAGAAAAATGACCATTTCTGTTTTTGTATACATTTTCTTTTGGGTTGCTAGATTTAGAAATGAAATCTCTAGGTTTAGCTTTATGTACCTTGCTTAAGCATATCCAACATGATGTTATTATTGCAAAATAGTTTATATCTCTAAAAGAAATAACACAAAGACTTGTGTTTAAACGCTAAATGCTGTTCTATTATGAAACCAATCAAAGTTGTATAGGTTCCATGTACAGGTGGACAGGGAGGAAGAGGTACAATTTACTACATATACAATAAATGAACATCACATTGGAATAATAAAATGAAAACATAAATCATATTTTAGAAATAATCTAAAACTGAAGATTTATGTGTACCAATATATTTTATAGAAATTTGTGGTAACATGCCAAAGTCACCTTATGAAGAGTAAAGGATCAGATCTCGTTTTAAAATGTTTGACTAGTTAAACAAAGTAATATATTTTAAGTCATATATTTTAATATAAAAATTATATTTACTAATCATTTTTCAAAAACAACAGGGTATTTACAAAAATTATATATATATTGGCTGTCCCTTTTTTCATGCATTTGTTCAAGAGTGGACAGACCACTTCATACACAATGACTTTTGTAATGTAAAGAATCCCAGGCTTTCTGATTCTGGTGTGTCTGACCTACATATGTTTATGGAAATCTAAATACATGTCCTTTTCCACAGAAGTCCTGTCTAGAATATATTATCCCTCTGAACTGTATGCTCTTGTAATGACTTTGCTTAATAATATAAGGGCCATTTTTTTATGTCTTAAACATATTTTCAACATGATGTGCTTATTTGGGGGGAAAGTGGATGCCTGTAAGATCATAGATGTTTTAACTGGTTGGTGGATTGGATCCAGGCCTGTGTGTTTGTGAAGTTTCTTTGATGTGTTTTGTTCATGATTCTTTAAAAGTTCCCAAGATTTGTGTTGCAAACTATGCCCTTTTCCCTATAATAATGTACTATGTTTGACCAGGGCCCTTTGAAGTGTGGTCAAGAGTTGTGCACCATTAAGGAAATGGGATGCATTTAACACCCAACCAATTTGTCCAGAATCAGATAATATAATTATTTTATTTTTTATTTTTAGGAATTTGATCTATAAAATATAATTTCTATTTAAAATTTGTATGCATTTCATTTTTATTTGGTTTACCAAAATGTAGTTTGAGAATTAATATAATTTTTGTATGTAATTTAATTTAGTTCTATTGACTGACTCATCAATGGAACTAACTGAGTCACTCTGGATACGAGTAACTGTGCTAAGTAACTAAAATGTAAAAATTTGTCAGATTGATGTTGCTGGATTGCAAAGATGAAAAGGTTTTCCCCCACATTTTAGAAAACAAACATCTGACATCCTCTAAGTGTGAGGGAAGTAAAAAATTGGGTCTGGGACACGTATTTTTTAAAATTGTATTAACTTGCAAACTTTGCTGCAACTAATTGCGATTATTATAGATTCTGAATATGCTCAAAGTGATCTATAATAAAATGTTTTCATAGAAGACAATTCACAGAATATTGCAGTCTTGATTTTGTCAAAGTGACCAATTAGGTGTAGAAAGCACACTTCATTTAACCCCAATGCCAACTAGTTTCTTTACAAGGCATTGTAGATTTTAGCTGAATAGATGTATTATTTGTAACGCTTTTACACAATGCAAATTATCGCAATAAAAAAATTTGCTCCAAAATTACACAAGCACTAAAGAAACTCTGGCTGACTGATTAACTCTAACACCCCTTGTTAAAATATGGACTCAGTAACTTCTCCTTTATCTGTTTTTCTCAAACATTGCATTACTTTTCAAACAAATCCATAGTCTAAATTCAGGGATATAATGATTGGATCACTTTTTACACCTTAGGACAAACATCTAAGGCTGAGGATAGAAATAGCAAGTGTTTTAAGTGTCATCAGGCAATCACAAATGGTTTGAATATGTCTATCATGTGAAGGGTGCATTCCCCACTGTCTGTCATCTTTGTTGTTTTCAGATTGGAAAGTGTCCATTTTAAAATGCAGGTGAATGTAAAATAGTTATCAGCACTTGTAAGCAAAAGTGTATTTTATCAAACAATATATTATAAATAAATAACAATGGGGAAAAAATTATTGTGTGACTGTATGTAAATCAAATTCAGTTTCCTTACATAAAAACTATTTTAAATCAACATTTCACAAAATGCTTTATATCTTCTTAAACCCAAAAGAGCAAAGCTGACCAAGGAGCAGGGGTGTAGATTGTGGGGGTTTAGTGTCATGACCGCTCAAATATTACAGTATAATTTCATCCTGGAAAAGAATGTTGCTGACCAACCCAATACTACAAGCAAATCTATATGCCCTTGTGCAGAAGCACAGAAGCCAGGAATATCACCTTATAGGAATGGAACCTAGGAGGAAAAATGGAAAGGAACCTGGCTCAAGGAGGTGAACCATCCTCATCTGGCTGTAAATACTTGTGCATTTAATACTAGTAAACCTATAAGCCTACTACAGCAATACACTCCAAACCACCAATCAAGGCAGATGTATCCATTACATTGTTCATAGTGGGTAAATATGCTACATATATTTATTATCTATCAAATGTATTTTATATAGCCCTTCTCAAATCAGCAGTTGTCAGAAAACGTTTCCCCTCGGCCTACTCAGCCAAGCCGTGCTGATGTTCAAGAGCGTGGGCCATGAAAAACACCCAACAAAGGCAATGCATACGACTGGAGCCGGTCTACGGGAGGTGGCCTGTCCTATTCTATCTATAATTATTTGGAATGTTGCGGAACACCTGCAGCCTATCTAATATTTTTTAATTACAACTCCAAAAATATAAAATCAAGCGTGAGTCGTGAATCGTGAGTGGTTCATACTGTACCCGCCTCCAGCAGTGTATTTGTCTACGCTTGCCAGCCGATACTCTTGCCTCCAGTGCGAGGTGTGTACTGCGCGCGCAGCTTTATGTTGCTTGCCTGCGATTTGCTGTCCTCTGCTGTTTGGTCGGTGATGATGCTGAAGAAAGAGCGGGGCACTAGTACATTTTTATGAGACACCAGTTTCGAGTCATACGCTAAGAAACAAGAAACGCACTGGAAATGTAACAATGGATTACCTGAATCCCTTGGCAATGCTCGGACAGCAATAACGAATGAAATTGGGCAGAAAGCATTTGAAATTTGTCAAAGGTTAGACTAAGCGTGGTGATGATTTACGGAGGAAATATCGTGGGTACTTGTCCTCTTCATCTGATGCTGCTGATGGCATAAACGCAACCTGCGTGATTTTCCTACTGGTAAGGCATATATGTGTCATAATAGCCCATACAATGCATGCACATCTACATTTGGACACTATAGATGTATAAGGTCATGTTTAGGAGAAATTATCACATTGCTTTACAGTATGAATATTCCTTTAAGATGCATCGCACGACACCATTAATATTGCGGAAACTAGGTAAATAGGGAGTTATAACAGCAATATGGCCGCGTCTGTTGTGCGGTTGATGAAAGACGCATAAAGTATTGTAAAGCTAAACGGTCCGTCACACGAGCGTTTCAGTATCTCTACAGAGACAGAAGTGCATTATATTGAGCCATTCGAGCCCTATAGCTGCCACTGCAGTGGCCAAGTCCTTCTGTTGACTCACGTAGAAAGATGTTGTCATTATAGCTTCCTGTAGCCTACTCGGCAAGGTGCGGTGAATAGAACTTCCTTAAATAATCGTCATATTAACATTAAAATTACGTTTTCCAGTGTCTATGTCAATATGTTGAAGAATCACTGATTTACTCGACGACTCCGTTGTAGGTAGTTATTAGTGTTGCTGCCATAGATGCTGCTGCGCTTGAGTTCAGTCATTCCCAAAAGGAACCCGGGGAATGACATAATGCTTGGCAACAGGCCTACTATCATCCCTTTTATAAACGTTTTGTTAAGGTTGGCCTATTAAAAACGAGTATCGGCCAAATAATGCAGATGAAATTGCAATGGCTGTTTGGCATTTGATGATTTGATTATGATCATCATCATCATAATGTTCATTATCCTCATCATCATCACCACTGCATATGTCAGGTCTCTGTTTTACCCTCATGGTATCTTGCTAGCTCATTCTGGTTTACTGTAAACTATAGCCTAAACCTACATCTCTACATGAAATGCCATGAATATGCGTATGCAGGCTTTTCACCAGTGTAACCAGAAGTTATTCGCTAATCACCATACAGAGTGCATTAAGGTAATTGACTTTCAGTGTCTACCAATGCAATTTAAATAGCCTTTTTGTGATTTATCAGACTATAATGTCAGCAACACAGAACCAAATCTTGCTGTTATGTTCGACTACATCTGCCCATAAGGGACCAATCAAACTCTGATGGCCTTTTTTACTGTACATTATGTTTCACTTATATATCTTTGTTTTTTTACTTACTATGACCAGTTCCTCATTCAGGACCTGATAGAGGGCTTTTGAGCCCAGCTTGTGTTTTCTACAAATCTCCCCCGATGTACTACTCTGTATTATATTTTATGTCCTAACCTATATTCTATGTCATACTTAGTATTTTAAGTTATTGTCATATAACAAACCTTTAAATAAATATTGTGTAGCATTACTGTATCATCATAACAGTGAATGATCACAGGCCAACAAAAGACCTCAGTGACTTAGAAGGTCATTAGTAAGGAAACCATCAGATCCATATCCTGGGTTGGCCCTCACTCTCCATCCACACCAGTGAAGAGAGAGAAATAAAGATGAAGATGGAGGCCATAAAATTGCCATGTCAACTTGAGTTCCTGATGGTTCAACCTTGGCTTGGGTGGCTTCAATGTCTAGATAAAAATTGGCACCCTATTGCCACATATAAGTCCAAAGGACTGGTCGAAAGAAGTGCACTGTCAAGTGAATGAGGTGCCATTGGGAAAGCAGACAGTGACCGCTTACACTTAGCTGATTAACTAATCCAGATCTGTGACTGGTCAGTCACCATTTGGCCACAGTGGGCAACAATGTGACAGGATACTGTTTCATTAAGAACCACGTGGCTTGAACCCTGAATGGTAACTGGCTGAAAGCTGCGGTGTTTGAGACTGTATGCTACGTATATGATATCACATCACGTTTTACTGTAATAATTACGTTGGTAACTTGCTTCTAATGGCAATTAGGCCTCTCGGGGATTGTTGATATATTGGCAATATACCATGGCTAAGTGCTTTATCCAGGCACTCAGCAATGTGTTGTGAATGAAAACAACTCTTAGGCATGGTATGTTGGCCATTTAACACCCCCCCCATGCCTTATTGCTTAAATAGAACCATGGCCAGCCAAGTAGACCTTGGTCAAATACTGTTCTAAATACCTTCAAATACTTTCACTGCTGATTGAACTTGTCTAGCTTAATGGAACCAATGGAAAAGTTCCAACAGTGCAAGACCCCTTCATCTAACACTCCAGGACAGTTAGAGACGCTGCGGAAATTCTAACTGTTTGAAATAGAATTTGAACCCAGGTCCAGTGGCATCCAAGCCTATCTTGCAATTCCCAGTGTTCAACCGAGTTTGGGGAACCAACCCTTGAAAAGCTATAATGTGTTCTGTGTCCATCATCATTAGGTGTCTCTGTCTGCATCCCCTGGCTGGCCATGGGTGTCATTAGTCCACAGGATGCAGTCTTAGCTGAGTGCCGATGTCATGGAGAATTATCATTTGTAGTGTTCAGACAGAGTGTTTCCTAAATGGCACCCTATTCCCTATGCACTGCCCTTCTTTTGACTGGAGCCCTGAATTAAGGAAACAGAGTGCCCTTTGGGACCCATTCAAAGAGGCAGAGCACAAGCACTCAAGTGTTCCCTTGTGCCAGACAGTGAAAGTACACATTGTTTTATTGAATGTTAGAATTTTTTGTAGAGTTCATCAAGTCCTTAATGACTAATTTAGAATTCAAACCCATTTGCTCTGGAAGGATGTCTTATTTTGCACTACTTCTAAAGCATAGCAGAGACACAGGAAATGAAGCCAACCAACTGGCTAATAGAGTGATGTTTCCTCTCTTCACAGGCCAGGCAGTGGCTAATGATTCACTTTTTTAATATTCAGCCAGCAACAGGTAAAGACATTTAGTATTTGTATCTTTCATCTGAAATAATCTATTACATGAAGTTGTTTCTTATCATTTTATTAAATTGTTTACTTGAGAACATGACTATCAATGGAAGTATGAAGAATCCTGTAGGAACCTTGCCAAAGTTCTGAAATAACAGCAGATGAATGTTGTTTCTTAACTTTTTCTAAATATTTTAAAAGGAAATACCAGTGGGACAATGTAATTCACTTTTTGGTAATTTAATAAAATACCAACAAAATATAGCTTTTTGTTCATCATGTTTCTAAAATTTGCTGAGAAAGTTCCAAATCCGAACTATCAAAATCCGAACTATCCAGAACGTTGTGGGAAGGTTTTCTGGATTTAAATCATGTTCCCACCAAGCTCTAAGAAACACAAGATTATTAGGACATCATGTGCTTGCTGGGTGTACAGAATTGAATCTGTTACAATGTTTTACATGAGCCCGATAATACATACAAACATTTAGACATATTGCTTGCAGGAATTATGAAGAAGGACCGTAAAGGCTGATATTATATTGTATGCAGTGATGATGTAGTGACATACTGGAAAAGACAATGTGTGCCTGTGGTGTTGTTTTCCTCAGAATGATCGAGGAGGGCAGTAAACGAGGCAAGGCTATGGTGGAGAAGAGGCAGCTCTTCATGGAGATGAGTGAGTGACTGACAGAGAGACGTCTCCAGAGCCAAACCATTACGATTCATTCACACACCGCTGTTGACTCTATCTGTGCCAAACCACTCACCCTACACAGTAAACCATGTGTCCCACCCCCTTCTCCTCTAAACGAACTGACTTAAGTGAATACCTCCAGTGCCAAACCATTACTATTCATTCACACTCAAGGTTTTAGCGAAGCCATTCACAGACAGCCACTTCATAGTATCTGATGCCTTTCTCCCTATTGGTGTTGTATCAGGTTTAAGTTTTTTCACACATTTTTTTTTCTTTACCAGGGGCACAAAACTTTGACGTCATCAGACTGTCAACCTACCGGACAGCCTGCAAACTGAGATTTGTGCAGAAGAGATGCAACCGTATGTACTGCCTGACACAGAATGTTACCTGAACTGAGAATGATTAGCTTTTGTCCTCTGAGGCTAGGAATGCATTAGGCGATGCAAATTGTGTGAATGACGTTGTCAACCTGAAGTCTGCAACCGGTCTTCTCACATTAGAATGTTTGGTCACATTATGACCTAGCTAGAGCAATCCCTTTACAGGAAGTTTGCTGAAGACTTTGCCTTTCTACTCGAGCTGTAGCCAAGCAACACAATACAAGCGGCATGTGTCGTCATAGCACCACCCTTATTACCCGAGGACCCAAAATTCCTGGGGATGGGATGTCAGGAAAATGATTGGGATCTATGCGGTCCAGTGGTAACGCTCTCGCCGTAGACCAGGGTTCAATACCCGCCTTCAGCTCTGTGTCTCCACTTTGCCTGATTGCTACTGACAATGAGTGTTTTGTAAAAAATGACAATAGAAGGAAGGAGAGTGACTTTCCACTCTCTTTTTAGAAAAGACAATGATTGGGATCTAAGAAAGGCATCGGAAGAGCAAAATACATTTACAGTGCTGATCGCTTCTGCAATTTAAGTTCTCAATCAAATTTCTTTGTCTGAGCCTATGACATTACTTGTGGTTCCTTTATGGTGCCACATCATTGGAAAGTCACAGTTTTAAATATCTGCATTAATTTCTATAGAACAGATGTATAAAAAATACAGAGTAAAAGTACTCAACTGTGTTTGGTTGTGTTCACCACTTTAGGGAAGTAACTAATTAAGATCTAAGTAACCAGGTAAAGGCAGTTCAAAACTAACCAATGATCAATGAAATACAGAGGAAGAGAGTTAATGATCAATTACGGTCACTGGTTAGTTGTGTTTACCTGGTCATTTAGCTCTTCCTTAAGAACTACCCATAACTGGTAAATACAGCTGAGTACTTACAGTTGAGTACTTTTACCTTTCACTTTTTGCACCTCTGATGGTGTAAAAAGTACAAAGTAAAAGTACTCTGCTATGTTAAGTTAATATATGTATACAGCTCTGGATTTCTTTTTAATTACTTTCCTGAAATGTCAAAAGGAACGTTTTGAGTGAGTAACAGAAGGGTTAAAATGAACCCTTTTCAACTTAAGCAGTGGTCTCTTAATTTTTTCCAGAGCTGTATGTATATATAGTATATATATTAATTTACCCCATTTTTCTCCCCAATATTGTGATATCCAGTTTCTGAATAAGGCCCCACCGGAATTGTGGAAGTTGTTGAAAAGATCCAGTATTTGTCTTCTGAAGCACATTTGATGCCGTTATGGTTCTTATCACACTGGAATGGAATCCTTACGCACCTGATTTAATTCAATGTTGTTGAACCTACAGTATCCTACTATTAATGTACCCTTTATTCTCCCCTGCTGATGTCCACTTGTCCCCTTGTCGTAGTTCACCTGGTGGACGTGTGGAACATGATCGAGGCGTTCCGTGACAGTGGTCTGAACACACTGGACCACAACGCAGAGATCAATGTGTCTAGACTGGAGACCATCTTGTCCTCCATCTATTACCAGCTTAACAAGCGGCTGCCCACCACACACCAAATCAACGTAGAGCAGTCCATTGGCCTGCTTCTTAACTTCATGGTGGCTACGTACGATAGGTACCATACATCAGACACAAGATACATACAGACAATAGGATACCGCAGTCAGTATAGACATTAACTTACATTTTACATACCTTTGCATTTTTACATTGATGTTGTTCTGTAGATATTCTTATTTGGAATAAAATGTTCATGCTATGTCTTACTGGGAATCAAGCCCAAAATCCTGATTTTGCAAACACTATGATCTACCAGCTGTTTATCATGGGATTGTTCAGTGACACATGTAGTAATATGTTGTACTATCCAATTATGTTTTGCATCTTGGGCCACATCTGTAATATTGTAAGTGAGTCAGTTGAATGTCTGTTTGTGTTCATCTGGACTTAACAAATCAATAGGCTGGACTATACTCAGTGCTCTCCCCGTCAAAGGATTTTGGGCCTTTGAGGACATGTTCAAGGTCAAGATGCATTCAGAAGTGCCAATTATGTGGGCCATATTGTGACCAGCTAGCTAAAGCCAACAATAGAAAAAAAGTATTTGGTTTGTTGTAAGGGAAATATGCTTCAGCGTCGTCAAAATAATAACAATTAGTTATTCATTTCAGAATTTATTGTTATTTGTTAAATATTTTCCAGAATTGTTTTTTTTGTTTATGTTTTTAGTGAAGGCCACGGGAAACTGACAGTTTTCTCGATGAAGTCCATGTTGGCAACCATGTGTGGAGGGAAAATAGTGGACAAACTACGTTGTAAGTCTATCTCCTTGTGCTTAGCTGAAGGGCATAATTTACAGGTAGAAGAAGAGTGAATGAATTTTTCTGTAGTAGTTGAATCTTTTCATCAGAAATTAGGAAAAACCATAAGTACAAGAATCTCCTTTTTCACCCTGGCTGCAGTTGCATAAATGGTACACACAGTGGTGCCGTTGAGTCATTTTATGGGTTTAATGTCATGGCTGCATTTGGATTAAAACAAAAAATGACATGTAAGTGTCAAGAATTGATATCACCCATAGCTTTATATGAATACATTCTAGAAAGACCATGTGGCATTGATACAGATGTAGTGACTGATTTTCTCACCACTCTGATGTAGTCGCCCCTCAAACTATTGTACTCACCCCTTCCCATCCACGTTCTCTCGTTCTCCCAGATATCTTCTCTCAAATCTCTGACTCCAATGGTGTAATGGCCTTTCCTAAGTTTGACCAGTTTTTGAGGGAGGTTCTGAAGCTGCCCACAGCAGTGTTTGAGGGCCCGTCATTTGGGTACACGGAACACTCTGTACGGACATGTTTCCCTCAGCAGGTAGGTTGGATCGACTGGTGTTTCAGGTTTTTTCAGGTGTATTTCATTCACTATGTCATACATTTCAAATGGCACTCTACTGCCTTCATAGTGGTCTTTTGGCCCAGGTCTATTGTATTGTACTGAATTGGGAATAGGGTCCCATTTTGCAAGGGCCCATTCTAACTACAAGAAAAATTCATTATTGCATTCTGTTTGACAAGGTGTTTCTGCTAATGAACCATATCCACTTAGCTGAAAACTGTTTATGGTCTCACTCTGGTCTTAAATGAACGCATTGTGTTGTGTTATCTCTGTTTAACTGAATGAAAGTTGGTTTGTCAAGATTCTGTCTGAATCCATCTTGTTGTGTTTGTATCTTGAACATTCTGTCTTTATAACTGAATGCACCTTGGTTTGTATCTAGAAGAAGATCTTGCTGAACACGTTTTTGGACATTTTAATGGCAGATCCTCCCCCTCAGTGCCTGGTCTGGCTACCTCTCATGCACCGACTCGCTAATGTTGAAAATGGTAACACTTTCTTTATATTACTTGTCTTTTTGGCCATTTATTTTACAGAGAATTTTTTAATAGTCATTCTAATCAAAGCATTTTAACTGAGAAATGTTGTATAATGACCACTCACCAGTAATAGTAATTCTTATAGAGACATTTTGGGAATCATAAACCTGTGGGTGAAATGCTGTTATAAGCATATATGTGCTATAATATTGTCTGTAGTAATATTACGCAGATAAGCATGAGGGGTTGTGGTATGTAGCCCATATTTCATGGCTAGCAGAACTATACTACACACCTGCAGAGTGGCACTAATGCTTTTATTTACCCATTACTAAAGCAAAAAAAAACATTGCCAATGTGTTGTGATTCTCTAGGTACAGATGCATCTCGAAAAAAATGTATATCTTGGAAAAGTTCTTTTTGTCTGTAATTCAAATCTGCATATAGTCTTGATTTATTGCACATTAAGTGAAATATTTCAAGTCTTTTTTGTTTCAAATGTAGATGATACTGGCTTACAGCTCATGGAAATCCAAAATCCAGTATCTCAAAATATTAGAATAAAACATTTATAATACAGAAATGTCAATCTGAGAAGAGCACTGATCAGCTAATCAACTTAAAACACCTGCAATGTTTTCCTAAGTATGATTATTTATGCACTCAATACTTGATCAGGGATCCTTTTGCACAAATCTCTGCATCAATGCTGCGTGGCTTGGAGGCAATCAGCCTGTGGCACTGCTGAGGTGTAATGGAAGCCCAGGTTGCTTTGACAGCAGCCTTCTGCTTGTCTGTGTTGTTGGGTCTGGTGTATCTCATTTTCCTCTTGACAATATCCCCTTAGATTCTCTATGGGGTTCAGGTCAGGTGAGTTGGCTGGCCAATCAAGCACGGTAATACCATAGGCAGCAAACCAGTTACCAGTCATTTGGCAGTGTGAACACGAGCCAAGTCCTGCTGGAAAAAGAAATCAGCATCTAAATAAAACTCATCAGCAGATGGATGCATGAAGTGCTCTAAAATCTACTGGTAGACAGCTGCATTAACTCTGGACTTGATAAAACACTGTGGACCGACACCAGCCGGTGACATGGCACCACAAATCATCACTGACTGTAGGAACTTCACACTGGACTTCAAGCAACATGGTTTCTTTGCCTCTCCACTTATCCTCCAGACTCTTCACTCTTCCTTTTGTGGCTAACCCTCCTCATGGAGGGTGTCAATGAGCATCTTCTGGACAACTGTCAAGTCAGCAGTCTTCCCCATGATTGTGGTTTTGTGTCTTGAAGGCTCAAGTAGATTCTGGATTTATGATTTCCATGAGCTATAAGCCGTAATAATCAAGATTGAATCAAAAAAGTATTGAAATGTTTTACTTTATGTGTAATGAATCTAGAATATATGGTGTCACTTTTTGACTTGAATTTTGGAAAACTTTTCCACAATATTCTAATTGAGAAGCACCTGTATATGGTGTACCACAGCTATCAGAATTCGAAGTTTCAACCGCCCAAATATATATATAAGAAGTTATTTGATATGCTTTGTCTCTCTGTATCCACACATAAACCTCTAGTCTTCCATCCCGTGGAATGTTCCTATTGCCGGAGTGAAAGTATGATGGGGTTCCGTTACCGGTGCCAACAGTGCCATGGTTACCAACTCTGTCAGAGCTGCTTCTGGCGTGGCCATGCCAACGGTCCACATAGCAACCAGCATCAAATGAAGGAGCACTCCTCTTGGGTAGGCATGGCAACTACAAAGGCTCCATCTCAAACTTTTTTTAAAAATCTTCCCTCTCCTCATTCCTTTCCATTTATCTGCACTGTCTGGTTAAAGAGACTTACTAGGTGAAGACAAGCATGGGGGAATCTCATGAGGCCAACTTTCATCCGGTCTGTTCGATAGACGGGAGGAGGCAAGGGGAAGACAGATTTTTCAGAGAGTTGAGGACGTGCCCATTTGTCAAAATCACACTCATACATACCAACGAGAAGTTATAATAGTTTAATCTCACCATATACCAAGATTGATCATTTCTATGTGTGTGAACAATCTAATAGGTACCTGCCTGAATTACCGGTACATAGGACTTGTTTTCAAATGAAAAAAACTCTTTAGATATTCTGAAAGAGATTTTTTTCCTTTTGTTAACAAATGTAATTGAATTTCCTCAGAATATAATGTCAACCTTCTTATTGGTGCCTTTCTCACAGAAGTCTCCGGCTAAAAAGCTGAGCCACGCCATCAGTAAATCTCTGGGCTGTGTCCCTATTGGAGAGCCACCTCACCCCGTGTTCCCTGAGCAGTCAGAAAAAGCCCAGGACAGCATGGCACACACTGTGTAAGTACTCTGGATACCGTTGCCACCTCTGGACAGATCATATTTCTAGATTTGCCTTAAAACAAATCCATAAAACCAGCCTTACTAAAGAGAATCCATCTGTTCCTGGTATATACTTAGCTCTGCTAGTGCACAGCGGACATAATATACAGCTCACTATTGGTCCTTCACAATTAGGGCTGTGCTGTATTTGAATTGAAGGTAGTCCCTTCACTGAGTAATTCCTAAACAAATTCCAGTTCAATTAAAAATGGGTCATCAATGTTTATATTTCCCAATGAACTGAAACAAAGATGCTATCCATGTGAGCGTTTTTCACATTTGTGACATTGTGTTATTTTTCTGGATTTAGAACCTTTAGTTAGTATTTTGAGCTCAACCCTGATTTCATTTTATGGTGCATTTTGAGTCTCTCAATTGGATTACATGGCTATGATTACATGGCTATGATTAGTCCATTAGTGAGAAAGCTGGTGTGTAGGTGGGTGACTCTTACTAAATCAGTTCTAACATGTCTTTAGGAAATTAGTATTAGTAGTTATAAAAACATGATTAATGTACAAAAATCAACTATAATTCTGAAGACTATAATACCTAGTTTTTTAGTTATTATGGTTTTACACATTTTATTTTTACCACATTTTCCACCCAAAATTCTTACTGTTTATTGTCATTGAACAGTACATGTACTGTACAATTTAATGCAATTAGCATCTTATCAGAAGTGCAAATAGTAGAGGGCAGAAAATGTACAAGTATTAAGTATAATGTATTGTTACAAGTGGGATGTATAGATGAGCAATGAAAGCAAATGCTTTTGAAAAGTACAAATGGCAATTTTAAATGTGCAATAGAGGCATATTTAAGGTGCATTTGCAGCCAAAATGCATGGATAGCATCAATGATGTTCCCGAGGTGGACAAGAACATTTAGCAATGGAAACGTCCTTATCAGACTCCGAAGCAGTGTCAGAGTCCAGGTTCCTGAGAGGCAGTGCTATGCGATGGGTGGGTGTGGTTAGCGCTGGGTAAAGTGTTGAGTTCAGTAGGGTTACAGTAGCTGAGAAGCAACTGTTCCTGAGCCTGCTGGTACGGGAATAAAGAAACCTGTACCGCCTGCCTGATGGTTGGAAAACAAACCGTTTGTGGCATGGATGGGTCCCTGATGATTCTGCGTGACCTGCGTAGACACTGCTTGTGCTGGAGGTCTACGGTGGTTGGGACCTGGGCACCAGTGATACGCTGGGCGGTTTTCAATCACCCATTGCAGGGCCTACTGGTCAGATACGAAGCATGCGCCAAACTAAACTGTGGCGTTAGTCAGAACGCTCTTGATTGTGCTTCACAAAGATCTTGGTGGACAGGCAGGCCTTCTTCAGCCTCATAAAGTACATGCGCTGCTGCACCTTTTTGACCCGGGCTGAGGTGATGAGGGTCCAGGAGAGGTCCTCAGAGATGTGGGCCCCAGTGATTTGAAGCTGGGCACATTCTCCACCTTTGTACCGTTGTTGAGGATTGGGGCGTGACAGCAGCTTTTAGACTTCCTGTAATTCATAATGAGCTCCTTGGTTTTCTTTGTGTTGAGGGCCAGGTTGTTGTCAGCGCACCATGCCATTCTTTGGTCATTTTCTAACATTTCACTTAATAAACCTAAACACTAAATATGTTGCTGTAGCTTGTTTTCTAAATCAGTAATATTATATATTTCTAAAAGTTATCTAAGGTGAACCCCAGTTAGGGTTATCGGTCTTTCTCAGGTACAGAATGACGTTTTCACGGTGTCGGATCAGCAGGTATAACAGTGACCTTTTGTTTACTGGCCCAACACTCTTGTTTGGCCCCTCCCGCCCCAAAGATAATGTGTTCCATAATTAATTTCAGATTTCTCTAACCATCAAACATGAGACCAGAGTTCCTTGAAGTACTTTGATATAATCTGGGACTAAGACAGTTGTACTGTAGGTGTTGTTGTCCATTAAGCTGATCTCACAAGTCTTATAAGCTGTGAATGAAAGTTTAATTGTTTTCTGTAAATTATATCTCTAAGATGTTTTGGTCCTGATCAACTTCTGCCTTCTGCCATAGGGGAGAGCTCTGAAAAGTACATTTTCAGAGTGAGAGGGATCAGCCCTAATCATTGCTGCTCCCCGTCGTGTCCTACCAGTGAATAGACAACTACATTAGTGTATGTAGGCTACTGTCCCCAATGTCAGGTCCTGGCTGGGGGCCTCTCTGTCCCGCTGTTGTGGTTGGCCCTAATTAGTGGCAGCTGCCCCAAATTGCCTCTAATTGAGGACCCTATTTAAGTTGCCCTTTTGGACCTTCAGTTTGTGGATCATTGTTTGGAGTTTGCTGTTTGTGTTGTAGTTAAACACTCAATTTATGATTTGCATCTCCTTTTGTGGTTTTCGTTCATTGTTATAATACAAGGATTTTACCCTTTACTTGCTCTGCGCCTCATGTCTTGCCCTCCCGGAACAGTGACACCCAATGACATTATATATACAATATAGTATCTAAAATATATATACAAGAAAAATATTTTTGTCACTAACAATATAATAAATATATGAACGTCAAGATGCTGGATCAGAACCAGCAGCATAGCCAGCTAAGTACAACTGAAGGCAGTCGATGAATGATGTGGCACCAAGGCAAGGATGTAGAAAAACAACAGGACAAGGCTGTAATATATACAGACCTGATGCATATTTAATCAAAGTCAAATTAACAAGGACATAGCATAACAACAAAAGTAGACAACAATAATATTGACTGTGATTCATTACAAAGCTTGATGAGTGATTAAATATTTTTGATGTGTTTCCTAGATCTTCTTCTAATAAACATAGTTTTGATGCTCAGTGGCAATATGTTTTTGTGTAGACCAGACATAATGAAGAGGGTATGCTAGAAGCATTGTGGAGCCAATGTGTTTGGTGGCTAACTGAAGGAAAATAGTCAAGCTGAAACTATAGGCTAGATGTATTTAAATACAACAAATTGTCTACTAGTCATTTACAGGCAGAAAATAACAATAAACACATAAGGGTAAAAACCTACATAAGAATTAAAATAGATAAAATATGCCACATTTAAATTTGTGAAGATTTATTGCTTGTATTTTGGTTGCTGTTAGGGAGGACATTGTGGTGTGCATTAGCTGCTCAAGTGGACATGGACAACAGGGCAGATTTAACACTATAGTAGTTGTATTTTTTCAAGTGTGTAGCCAGATATCACAGAGGGTCACCTGGTGGGGCGCGGGGTAGCGGGTGTTGGGGTACCACCTTTGCCTAATATTGAGCTAGGAAAAACCCTGCTAAAAGTTAGAATAATCTTTTTTCTCAGTCTGTTGTTATTGTTATTTTAAGACCAAGCCTGAAGGTCAGTTATTGTTGATAGTAAAAATGTGTCCTCAGAAGAATGCGAATAGGTAACATGCTGCATGTGTCCCAGGTTGCTTTCTTGCTTTTACTGCCTAATAAATTTCTCTGGACTCCAAATGTTCCCGTGTCCATATTTACAACATATTTCAAGCTCTTACAGTGTATGCGGATTTTGGATCAGGTCTACCCTCTTATTCACCATGATCCTAAAAGCATAACTGATCCTAGATGTGCAATCCTACTAAGATGATTTATGAAAACAGATCCTTGAGCAAGGAGCTGAATGTAGTTTTGTAGGCTTCCCTCTAATTCAACAGGGGATATCACCATAATGTCCAGAAAATTATTTGGGGTGATGTAAATTTTAATGAAAAAAAACGAACAAAAGAAATGTGTACTTAATTTCATTGAAAATTAAAGCAAGCAAAATGTATCTAATTGAGTCTCTTCAATGGCCTCTCCACCCTTCTTTTGCTTGTTTATTTCTCACTCCTCCCTGGTTTTCATGCCATTGGGGCCATGCCAATATGAGGGCAGCTTGGCATGGAGTTACCCCTTTTTCCATCTCCAACCACTTCTTCCCACTGCATCTTCCTCTGCGTTTATTCCGACTATACCCCAGTTTGCTCTCTGGGAGCCTCTTTATGTCTCCTCTGATGAGGTCACAATGTAATTCATTACTGGGCAGGGGTGGGGCTGCCTTCTTCTTGGGGGGCATTGGTGCGAAACATGGGGCGACACAATATATACGCTCTCTCTCTCTCTCTCTCTCTCTCTCTCTCTCTCTCACACACACTGACTATATATATATATACACACCATTATAAAAACACTGGTTGAGGGATTATCTTTTGGAAGAATGGAGTTACATCCCTCTAGAAGAGTTCCAGGTACTCATAGAATTGATGCCAATGCGCATTGAAGCTGTTCTGGTGGCTTGTGGTGGCTCAACACCTTAGTGAGACACATTATGTTGGCTTTTATATAAATATAAATATATATGGCATCTGTATATATATATATAATATATTTATACATATATGTATAATTCATAATAAAAATTGTGCCATCAATCTACATACAATACCTCATAATGACAAACTGTGCTGCCACAGTGTTCTTCACCATTGTGAAATGGAAGATGTTTGGAAAAACTAAGGCCCTAAACAACTTGCAATATGAAATGCAGACTGAAGGACTCTGAAAGGTTGAGAAAAAAGATGATCTGGTCTGATGAGACCAAAATCAAACTATTATCACCTGGTTAATACAATCCCTTCAGTAGAGGAAACATCATGCTATTAGGTTCGCATCTCAGCATCAGGAACTGTGAGACCGGTCAGGATTGAGGAAAGGATGATCAAAGCAAAACAGAGAGAGTTCTGTGAAGAAAACTTGATCCAAATTGTACAAGACTTCAGACTGGGGGTGAAGATTAATCTTTCAACAACCCCAAGCACTCAGCTAAGACAATGCTCAAGTGAATTCAGGAACAGTCTGTAAATGTCCTTGAGTGGCCCAGACAAAACCCTGACTTGACCCCAGTTGAACATCTGTGGTGAGACCTGAAGATTCCAGTTCACCAGTGCTCCCCATCTTGTCTGACAGAGATTTAGAGGATCTGCAAGTAAGAATGGGAAAAACTGGCCAAATCCAGGTGTGCAAAGTTGGTGGAGGCAAACCCAAGAAGACTCAACGGTCTGATCCCTGCCAAAGGCCCTAATACCTATGTACACTAGAAATAAAAAAAATACTTTCAATAATTGGCTCAGTTTCCTATAAACATGTTTTTGCTTTGTTGTTATTAGATTTTATGGGTACATTTGTGTGCATGTTTGAAGAAAGAAAAGGATAGTTTACATTAAGCGGTTTGTTTTGCCATGAGGCATTGTGGCATATCAGCACTGTCAGAAAGATGTATGTTCAATGATAGCCCCCATTTCCATCTAAAAGCTTTCCAGTGACAGAGGGCAAATGCAATGTCCTGTCATGCTGGCAGTTCAATCTCCTGTCATGGAGGAATTGAGCTCCTAGTTCAACCATGTCTAATAAAGCTGGTAAATAACAAATGTCTAAAAATGATTTGGCAAATTGTAGTGAAATGAAGAGTATCTACATTTGTCTTTAAGCCTTCTGTGAATTTGCCCTCACTAGCGCAGTTTGGTTGAACAGGCTGGGTCCTAGCTTATTACTGTATGTTTCTTTAGGAGATCTCTATATGGAGCAAAGGGCCAATGGGCATTCTGAATGGTTAATGGGCAAAGTGCATTCTCATGCTTTCTCTTGGATGCTGTTTCATGGTTATTAGCACAGAGAAGGTTATAAGGCAAGGTAATGGAGGCTACTGCTTACTCCTGAGACATGACCTGTTTGGCATGACAGCACCAACGGATCTAGGACCAGGCGACTGGAAGTGGGCTACTTTGTTACTGGTGTAGAGTCCAATTCCAGCTTGGACTTTAATTAATCTGGGCTCCACCAAAACAAGGAGCCTACAATCAGCAGGGGATCATAATAAAGCACAGAATTATAAAATCTGACTTTCATACAGTTCTTTTTCTTCACTTAACCATACATGCACAGTCCCCTCCAAAAGTATTGGAATGGTAAGGCAAATTCCTTTGTTTTTGATGGTCACTGAAGACAGGACAAGAGTATGAGACAAGAGTTCAGAATTTCAGCTTTCATTTCCTGGTATTCATATCTAGATTATCTGTTAAACAACTAAGGACATACCACCCTTTGTTTGAACCCACCCATTTTTCAAGTGAGCAAAAGTATTGGAACATGTTTCTTGTTGCCCAGGTGTTGCCTTTTAGGTTGATTGTTCAAACATTAAATAGCTCTACATGACTAATCTAAGTTTTCATCCTTGGTTTAAACCTATAAAGAATGCATTTCTTGTTAAAGAGAATAAACCAACATGAAGACCAGAGAGCTGTCTATGGGAGAGAAGCAAGCCATTGTCAAGCTGAGAAAAGAATGAAAATCGACCAGAACTATTGAACAAACATTGGGTATAGCAAGCACAACAATTTGGAGTGTCCTGAAAAAGAAAGAAACAACTGGTGTACTAAGCAACAGACGTTGAACAGGTCAGCCAAGGAAAACAACAGTAGTTGATGACAGAAATATTGTGAGAAAATCCCCAAAGAATCAGTAAGTGACAACACCAACGACCTCCACATTGCAGGGGTGAAGATATCACAATCCACTGTTTGAAAAAGACTCAGAGAGCAGAAATATAGAGTCCACACCACAAGATGCAAACCACTCATCAGCAGTTAGAATTGGAAGGCCAGATTGAAATTTGCAAAGAAGTACAGAGATGAGCCGAAAAAGTTCTGGAACACAATCTGAAGTTACCAAGATTAATTTCTACCTAAGTGATGGAAAGGCCAAAGTGTGGAGAAAGAAAGGAGAACTGCTTATGATCCAAAGCATTCAAGCTCATCTGTGAAGCATGGTCATGGCTTGGGTGTGCATAGCTGCTTCTGGAACAGGCTCATTAATATTTATTGATGATGTAACTGATGATGGTAGCAGCAGAATGAATTCAGAATTGTACAGAAAAATGTTGTCTGCCAATTTATGGAGAAATGCATTGAAACTAATCAGGAGGAAGTTCATCATGCAGCAGGGCAATGACCCAAAACACACTGCCAACAAACAATGGACTTCATCAGGGGAAAAATGTGGAAGGTTTTAGACTGGCCATGTGATGTCTATGGATCATAGGCTTGAGGCAGTCATTGCAAACAAGGGTTATGCCACCAAATATTAAATTTATTTACTTTATGATTATTTGTTCCATTGCTTTTGCTCACCTAAAAATGCTGTGGTGTAATACAAACAGTGATATGTCCTAAGCTGTTTAACACATCTAGATGTGAATACCAGGAAATGAAAGCTGAAATTCTGAACTCTTGTCTCATACTCATCTTTTGATCTTGAACCCAAATGTGACCATCAAAAACAAAGGAATTTGCCTTGCCGTTCCAATACCTTTGTAGGGGACTCTATCTGCTCTGAACAGAGGATGAACTTGTTTGTTTTGCAAATGGCTTCTGCTTCCTAAATTGTCATGTTCTAATTTGCAATCGGAGGCAATTAAAACATGCTTTTCCTTGCAGCAATATTTCTGGTAATCCATCTGGAATACATTTGGAACACAGGAGAGAAATGCAGCCTCTTTCACCGAGACCTTACGCAAAGACCTAAGTGTGTTCTAAATGGCACCCACTACTGAAGGGCATTGACTAAAAATATTCCAATAGGTCCTGATCTAAGGTAGTTCCCTATAAAGAAAACGAGAGTGCCATTAAGGTCACAGGCTGATTTATTATGAGAGTGGATGCAGGGTCGGAATTGGCCTGAACAGAAATTAAACAGGTCAGTTAGGATGATGGTTTTTGAATTGACCTCGACAGACATAATGGGGGTATGTGAAGCATAATAGCATAAATAGGTGATTGAAGTGTAGGCTAATGTTAGTGATAAGGGCTTAAAGCCATTGAGGCAATGAGACTTGTGGGAAAGATAGTGTGTGTGAGATACTTGGCATGGCGTTTTAGCCCCTTAGCTGGCTATATAAACTGTGAGTTTAAGTCTCAGAGTGACAGGGAGTTCACATTGGATTTATACATGAAGGGAAGTTCAGTTCAGATATTGTGATGGACTATCTGCCACAGTTGATTTTTAAATTGAAAATCACGGTATTATACGTGTTTGCATCATTAGCCAACATAAGTAACAATTTTTATCACTGTGCTGTACTGAAATATGACTTATTAGTGACAAGAACATTCTCACTGTAGTGGTGAATATTTCCACCGTCCAACCGTGACTCAGCTTTAAAGGATCGACTGTGGAATGTCAGAATGTCTCCTGAGGTTCCTTTGCCTGTTCTCGTTGTCGATACAAATCCTATCACTGCCATTGTGAAATAGGAAATAGCTCGGTAATTCATTTTGCTGTTAGCTTGATGTGATCAATGGGATTTTATCACAGGAATATTGACAGATGGAGAAAACGAGTGCATTACCGGGAAGTAGTGGCCGGCAGGTTAAATATATTATACCCCAAAGCATTTCCTTCTTATAGATTTCGGGTTTAGAATGAAATAGAGATCTCACCAGGCAGAAATAGAAGCAAAACTGATATGAATGCTAGGGACACGATGAAAGAACGTTCTAATCTACCCTGTCTTTGATGCCACAGGCCAAACACAAAAAAATCACATGGTGTTGATGTCTTCCATAGTAATTAGATTTAGACACAGTAGTTGTGCCAAGGCTAGCACATTACAGAACTTAGACCTTTGAATGCCTAGATGCAGTTGATATATTCCTAATTTTACATTTAATGTTGACTAATTTAGCACACACTCATAACCAGTGTAAGTTGAATCTGAATTTGTTGTGAAACATTGAGTGTGCCCACTCATAATGTATGCCGGAAATGAAACCAGTGCTCTAAATGACATGGGCTGTGGTCAAAAAAAGTGCACTATCTAGAGAATAGGCATTTGGATCACGTGTGATGCTGCGGCTCTGGTGTGTGGTGGGGGTGGGGTTTGGGATGGGGGTGGGGTTTGGGATGGGGTGCCATTTCAGACAGCGACCAACGCCGGAGGTCTTTGATGACATCATGACGTCTGTGGGGAGAGGCAGAGTGAAAGATTAAGAGCGAGTGAGAGCGAGAGAGACAGAGACAGAGAGAGCGATATAGATTGAGATAGAGTGAGATATTGAGAGAGACAGAAGGAGACGGTGAGAGATGGAGGAAGAAAGGACGAGAGACAGCTCTGGTGTGAAGTTAGTCTAGTGTGGCATTAATCAACTTATCACCCTGATGGCCAGGGGCCGGTGGTCAGTCACATTAATGTTAGTGAGTTAAGGCATTTAATTGCGTTAGTGAAACACTTACACAGCACAAAGAACTGCTGACCTCAGACATTGTGGAAAAACATCCTTCTGGGCTTCCCAGGTGGCCGAGTGGCCCAAAGGAGCATTTTTATAGCACCAAGCTGACTATCAGTAGGTTTGAGTCTTCTTTGTGCCTCATGTTGACATGCTGCTTGGAAACCCCATGGAGGATACAAATAGGCTTGAATCTCTCAGAGTGGGTTAGGCATCTTCTGGTCTCATTATGCTCGGGGGACTGCCTCAGGCACCTCCAAAGCTAACTGAGGTCCTCAGGTGAGTGTGCTCCTATTAACCCGTGTGTCTTGCTGGTGAGAATAGCACTATGGGTGAAGGAGAAGGAGAAAGGTCTTGCGCTGTGGCCTTGGAGGAAGACATTGCATGATCTTCAATCCTTCAATCCTTCTCTTGTTGTTGCGATGAGAAAGGGTTGTAGATACAGCTGAACATGACAAAGTTGGGGAGTGAATAAAAAGGAAAAAAAGGAGTGGAACATCCAAACTTACTTTTACACATTCAAGCCGGTCAGTTCAAAACAATTGTTTTCTCAATCTCTTCTGTTAATACCACAGCGTTTTTCCCAAAATAGAAGTAATTTATGTACTGTATGGAGACTACGGAAAGATTTGATGTTTATTTCTCAGAGGACGGTACAGTACTGTATGTATTAATCCCAGTTACATAACAGGCACTGTGTTTGTGGTGGCTGGGCCAAGGAGATGCACAGATATGTAAATGTATTTATTTTAGAATGCACTCCTGCACTTCTATCGCAGAAGGACACAATGAAAATACAGAAGAAAACAATCAAGAGGTTAGGATGAAAAGCAAAATGCATTTTCCTATGTATGACTGGGTGTACTCATTTGTAAAAAGTCAGGACATTTCACAAGTCATGAATATTCTAAAGAATGTTGCAGCCTTATGGATTTTGTGTCAAGGTTAGCTTTAGAAGTTAATGTTAGAGTTGTTGACAGTTTGGTTTCTAAAAACAAAAAGTATCCTGAAATGTCCATAAAACATTATATGCATGTCTGTCAGTCAGGTAGACTGGTGGTTAGAGCTTTGGATTTGAAACTAAGAAGTTGTTGGATCGTATTCCAGAGCTGGGAAGGTGACATATCAGTAATCCTGGCCCTGTGTGAGGATATATACCCTAGGTGTTACCTGGGCACCCATCATGACAGCTCACGCACCTCTCCAACATGAAGAGGTTGGTTTAAAAACAGAGGCCATATGTAGTTGGACCTTGTGCATCTGTGTGTGTGTGTGTTTTAGGTCTAACTATACTCATGGGGACCAACTCTCCCAATGAGTATAGTAAAACCACAAGAAATTGGTCTCATGGGGACCTTTTGCCGGTCCCCATGAGGCAAAAGTCAATTTCTGGCTCAGGGTTTAGGTTTACTGTCAAACTTACAATACATTTTTTAGTTAGAATTGGTGTTTCTTTAAGGTCCAGGCATTGTTGGTTAAGTTTAGGGTTAAGGTTAGGCATTACACCTAGGTAAAGTTTAGGCATAAATGTTGTGCAAAGTGCATTTTCTGTTTTCTGGTCCCCATGAGGTTAGCTGTACAAACTTGTGTGTGTGTGTGTGTGTGTTTGTGTCTGACTGCATCGTCATACAGTCATGTGACTGCCGGGTCTCCTTGGAGACAGCAGCAGTGTAGTGCATTGAGATGCTGCTGGCTCAGTTCAGAGCAGAGCAAACCAGGAGAGGCAGCTGGCGACAGCAGTGCTTGGATAGTTGGATACATTTGGCCACTAGCTGGACAGGTTCAGTCTAGCCTCTGGAGGTGAGTGACAACCTCTTATCTTGGTTTTCACTAAGTGATTATATAGAATTATCTCTAGGGTGAATGTTCATGCTGCTGTTTTGTACTGATGGAGTTACTCAGAAAGATTTGAATGGAGATTTTAGTTGTTTGAAATATGCTTTATATTTAAAATACTTATTCTTGAATATTTGTAAAAATATTTAGCATATTTTCAAGTTGGCGAGGCACACACTGTATTACATTAATCATTCACTTTCAAGCACATCAGTGTACTCTCTGGCTTAACTTACCTGAACAGTATCAGCATTTCATTCTTGGGATTTGGATTTGCACGGGGAGGTTTAAAACTAACTGTGTTCCATAGTGTGTTTACAAAGTAAAAGCTTGACTCCAGGTGGGATCTCGTATTGAATTTTCATAGTTATGCAAATTTGCTGCTGACCCCCTGAGTGCTTACTTACACATGAGTAGTACTTTGAGTGAATAATGTATACTGTGATGAATACTAATGCAGTGCAGTAATGGTTATTCCCCAGTGTTCATAGAGCTGATAGTCATGTATTGTGGAATGAATATTGGGTTGTGCGTACGCATACTAATACTAATACTCAGTTGAGGAAGAAGTCTGTAAATATAAATATAGAATATCAAATAACTTTTCATACAAAAAGTTCATTAACACAAAGTTTAGACTTTTTATGAAAAAAAGTCATAGTCAGGGAAACAGTATGCTAAATACAATTGGATGTCAGTTCTTAAGCCTGTTTAAATCATTTTAAGCTTGTAGCTGATTAAAGCAACAAAGACGGATGTTGTACTGATAGCTAATGGATGAGAGAGAGTGAGATATGAAGAGAGATATAGAGATAAATGTAGGGAGTATTAAAACAACTGCTGTAAATCCCGAGCTGACCCGAGTTGAGACAGTTTTGTAAAAGGAGTGGAAGGGATATCTAGATAAAGATATGGTGAGAAATGTAAGAATTTACTTTGCCACTGTTATTTTTCCATGTGCATACAGTGAATGGTGAGATAGAATGACTGGAAATATGCAGATGTTTCAATGTTCGATTAATTGTTTCATTAGTTCTTTGATCCGAGCAGCAGAATATATATTATAAACTACATACCGATTAGGATGTAATTTCCGATGAACCAGCCAGCCACCACCGGAACACAGGCTATATACAGTATGAATGCCTGATGGACATGGTAGTCTTTGTTTACTCTTCCAAATTATCTTATCTCTTGCAATGCCACCTTTTACCCCTGTTCCTGACCAACAACAGGCTTCAACTTTAATCCGATTCATATATTGCTTTTAATGCATTTTATTTTTAATTCACTTGAAGCTAATAGCATTCGAATCAAAATGCCAAGTTTATTATTCTGTCATATAGACCACAATGAATTGACTCATATACAGCACAAATGATAGCAATCATGTGCATAAAACACCCATGTGATACTGATAATCAAAAAAAATAAATGCTTCCGATCTAGCCTTCAGACCAGATCGATTATTCATGAGCTTTAAAGTAATTTACATTTACATGCAAATGTCCTCTTTCTCACCCTGTGGTGCTGGAACCCTAGGCTCTCCCCAGTAAGCAGCGTACATAAATATGCGCCTCCTTTGGTGCAATAATGAAATCCTCTAACATTAGGTTTTACACTAGCAATCGTTCTATACAGTTGCCTTGAGTGATAACGCTTATATTGCAGATTCATGATTCCTGCAGTGATGTAATACAAATGTCCTCTCTCTCACACCATAGTCCGTGTGTTCATCCATTCCACAGTGTAGCATTGAAGTGGTGTAATCTTGTGTTTTACTGTAGTCAGCCGAAGCCAGTGGCCAACAACATGAACAACACAATGCTCATGTCCTCTGGGGCACCCACTCCTAATAAAAGGTAAGTGCCTCAGAAAAAGCTTTTCTTCTATGCCCCCATATTATTCATACCTAACACATTTCCTGAAGTCCTTGTAGAAATCTATACCCTGCTTAACCGCTGTTGTTGACAAACTGCTCCACCAGTCCCTATCTGTCCCCAGAATCGCTCCTTAGACAGCTCATTATTATTTGTTTAGCACTTTACCAGCCCTGGTGATAAACCCCTTATCAGTTGATTGAAGTGACATGTATACAGCGGTTGGATTGCGTTGGCGCTGTCATTCTGGTAGGACAGATTAGGGAGTTTGATCGCGTGTGTGTGTGTGTTTGTGTGTCCTTACTGTAATGTGGTCAGGCATTGGCAGCTGCTCCGGGCTGTGGAGAGGCAAGATTCGGAACACATTCTCCTCTAGGAGATCGCACATTCGCACGCGCGCACGCGCACACACGCACACACACAATGTCTAGATTTGTTTCTGCAGGCAGACTAAGGGAAACTGACTTGCTGGGCTATGGTCACCCCAGGCAGTTGGTAGTCGCTAGCTAGATGATTCTGTGTGCATTTAGACGAGAGAGGTCAATAGGAGATGGATGGTGGACTGTGTCTGTGTGTGTGTGTGTGTGTGTGTGTGTGTGTGTGTGTGTGTGTGTGAGCATGAGCGACCAATGTCCGCAGAGCAGTTCAGTCTGAGAGAAGCCATGATCCAGTGATCCACTTTGACAAGTTTCAAAGGAACCTGAACACCTTTGTCGTGACCTTTTACTCCGTGAATCATAGATCATTCGGTTTGATGTTGGGCTCTTGCATCGCTGAGGGCAATGAACGGAACAGAGAAATCTATTCTGAAGTTTAGGCTAAATTGAAACTTGAACCAAGCGTTTAGGCTGTGGATTCAGTGTCATTGTGGATGAAGGGGATAGAGTGGGGTTTTCTCCCACACATCTAATCCCAACCAGGCCGAGGGATGGTGTGTGTGTGTGTGTGTGTGTGTGTGTGTGTGCGCGCATGCGCGTGCGTGTGTGTGTGTGTGCGTGTTTGCGTTCGCATATTTGCGTGAGTTTGCTAAGGAGCATGCCAGCCTGTTTCCTCCCAGAGCCTCCTAGCCTAGCGTCTAACTGTATAAGGTGACACACTGTCACATTTGGTTTGTAAATATTAATCCATGTAATTATAGCTTTGTTCAGCTTAATTGGCTTCCTCTCATGTGAAGGGCCTGCGAGTCAGAGATGTCACTTCAGCTGAAAATTGGGACTCTGCTTTAGCTCCTTTTCGCTTAGCTACATGTCATCTACCAGAAACGTGAAGGCTTTAGGTTTATTCACCATTTGTCTTATGGAAACTCAAGAAACTGACAGATCTCAGATGAAAAATATTTCTACAATACCAATGTTATTTTACACTATGGACAATATAGAAGTTTTATTTCTAAATGACACATTATTGCACATTTAGGATATAATTTCTTTCTTGCCTTTTAGAGATCTGATATTTTGAATGCTGATTTCTGTCAGCAAAGACAGTTGATTATTGCAAATTCTCTTTGTGGAGGCCAACTGCGCCCAAACTGGCCTTTTCTGTGTCTGCTGTGCTGACATAGCATCTTCTCCCACCTTGAGCTTTCCACAGACACATCGCTCAGCACTGCTTCTCCAAGGACCAACATACCGACTGTCCAAACATCAATTCACTATTCATAACCTCATACTTATGCAGAACAACAGAGAAGGAAAATCAAATAATGCAACAAGTGTTTTTGAAATGAATGTTCTTGGATATGTTGTGTTATGACAGTGTCCCAAATGCTGTTATGATATGAATATCCTTGACAGATTTATATGCACTGATGTGCCAGAACATACTCACATTAAAGCACAGTATATTTATCAATAGAGTCCATTTAGCTTTAGGGACTGAACTGAAAATATCATGCAGAGCGTCATTCGTCTGTAGGTACAACCTTTATCAGCATACACTTTATCTCTATTCATGCAGATTGGTCATTCGATGTTATTGAATTCTGAAATGGCATTTGGTGTCATTCTATGACGGTAGACAAGTTCATGTACATTTCAGATATTTATAGGAAGATGCTGTACTCACATGGGGTCCCTGAATGCCAGTCGCTGTTCACAGAGGATGAATCAAATTGGCTTGTGGGTTGGATAGATAGGAGCCGGGTGGATTGGGAGGATTTCAGACAGTGTTGCCTGCTGTGCCCTTAGTGACGTTTTGTGGCAAGCTGGGTATAAGCAGTAGACATTATCATTGTCCTTGTTGTTGGCCAGTGAATGTGCTTTACTCCATGCACGTTGCTTCCACAAAAAACGTCCTGCCCGTGTAAGCAGTGTGATAAGAAATGAGATAAGAAATGGGATAGATGTGAGATGCGCTTCAGACCACATTTCTTCATCTTCCACTCTCCCAAACCCACTGGAAGTTCCTGCGCCGAGGAAAGGCTGTACACAACATCACGGATCTGGGAGGGTAGAAAAAGATCTATGCACCATACACTGATGTTTTAAAAAGATCCATGCAGCTGTGTCTTACATATAGTGTGTGCCATACATAGCAACTCACAGAAGGAGACAATATATAGTCAGCTCACTGATTTCAGCATGGTGGACTTTGTACATACAGAAGAGTCTGATGGGTTTACATTTGGATTTTTACTGATTATTGACAATGACATTGATTGTTGACATCATAATCAGAACTTGTATGCAGCATAAAGTTAATGGAAAGAGATGTCAACTGGATACAGTTGTAAGTTCAGGATAGAAACCCATTTTAGTGTGGAAGTGAATGTTATATTAGGTTATGAAGGGATTGACAACACTGTGATTAGCCATGGGACTGTGTAGCATTCCACATTCTACAAATTGTATTTTACTAATTGTAATTGTATTTTATTGTCCATGTGAAAGGAAAATTATTATTGTGGCAGAGCTCAATGCAGCACAGAGTTTGTCACAGAGCAAGACCCCAACAATATCCAATATCAAAGCATGTTGGGCTTATACTGTGTACCATATGCGTGGCAGAACCTGATTTTAACTTGGCTGACAACAACCCAAACAAACCAATCTGGGACCAGGCTGTAGTCTATATTGGCTGGTCAGAGTTGTCTGGTACCGGGACAGAACAGCTAACAGCTGAGCTCCGACATACATGGGTCATCTTTGTTCTTCTTTCCACTGATGTACACCGATGTAGTCCTTTGATCCCAGGACCTAAAATAACCCAGTCTAGATTTTAGATGCAGGATATGAAGTCGCTATCTGGTTTCGTTTTGGTGTCTTTTTTACGCTTTCTTTGGAAAGATGGTGGAGAGGGTTTTTGCTCGAGGTTCAGTTTGTCTAGAATCAAACCCAAACTGCTGTTGTATGTGTGCTCCAGAGGCAGCTGCTCCGACTGAGCGGGTTTCTAGCAGAACTGACCTCTCAGACTAAATTTAGACTTCTAAGGCTGTTTTGCCAGACTCAAAAAGTCCATTGATGCAGAGCTAAAATGATAGAGCGATGGAAACAGTAATAGATTTAGAACGGCCTTCTATCTATTTCAGCAGTCTTCAAACATGCCATTCCCTGACACGGTGGAATGTATCGGGGCACTGTAGAAACCATGCAGTTGAAGTCAGAGTTTGGTCTCAAGTGGGACCGACCTCTTAGAAACCCAATCTGTTTTAGAGAGACCTTTGGAGACTGGATATAAAGCTATAGCCGAGGTTTGACAGATGCTGCAGTCGGGTCTGAATTCATTTCCATCTAGATTGGAGTGTAATAGTCACTACTAATCTCCCTGTCAGTCAAAATGAGTGACAGAAAGGGGGAGAAAGGGAGAGAAAGAAAACGAGTGAGATTTGGAGAGAAAGACGGGGAGGAGGGAGGTCTGTCCTTTACTCCTCACTGCAGGCCACGCGGAGAGGAGCCAGCCTACGTCCAGTCATCTGTTCAGACCCTGTGTCGCGATGACAACCAAACACATTTTCGGGGAAATGATTTTGGAATGAGCAGCAGCGATGGAATCTGATATAAAGTGCAGCATCATGTAGCTTTATGGGCATTCCTACTGTGGCCCATGAAGAATGATGATGACCTTGTCCAGTTCTCAGAATGATCACGCAGTGACTTCATAAGCTATTCCATCTGTGCCATTATAATTCCACATGAAAATGTGTATGGAAATGATAATATCTTGCTTCATCCTTCCCTCCAGTGTCTTAGAGAGTCCCAGCAGGCTTGATGAAGAGCATCGTCTCATTGCCCGCTATGCAGCACGGCTGGCAGCCGAGGCAGGCAACTCCACAGTGAGTAGCTAGGCCAGACTGTGTGTGTTTCTGTGTGTGTGTGTGTGTGTGTGTGTGTGTTGCTTGTAGGTCACCCAAGGGTATGATCCTTTCAGCCTGCATTTAGCCTCTTCTTATGATGTAACACTTTGTGTAAGAGCAGAATGTCCATATCCAAATCATATCAAATAATATTACAACCAAAATCATATCAAATAATATCATGAAGTTGGTCACCAGAGCCTAAGATAACAATTATCCCTGATCTAATACATTCATCAGACTGAAAGATTATTATAAATTACATCTCAGTTTGGCAAAAATATAACAGCCTCCACGCATATTGCTTTGGATTGTGGCCAGTAAATCAGGTTTGATGTATTACTGTCTTTCATTCTCTCGACTTTGTTCGGTCAGTTTTTAATAGTCATTTTGTCTTTCAGCAATGTCCTCCAACAGATCTGAGTTTCAACTTTGATGCCAACAAACAACAGAGGCAGCTAATCGCAGAGCTAGAGAACAAAAACAGGTGGGAATGTATTTGATTGTCACTCTATGAATAAATAATACAACTCTTTTAGTTCATCAGGTAATTTAAAGTATTGCCCGTTCATGTCAAAATGTTGTGGGAAAATAAGGTACATCAGCTGAAGTCTTTGAAAAATGCAGATTTTAAATCTCCATTTTGTTGTGTCTTTTGGTCCCTCAGAGAGATCCTTCAGGAGATCCAGCGGCTGCGTCTGGAGCATGAGCAGGCCTCCCAGCCCACGCCAGAGAAAGCCCAGCAAAACCCAACACTGCTGGCCGAACTCAGGCTCCTGAGGTACTCCTATATCCACTATATACTATAGTATAGGGGTGTTCAACAGGGTTATCACATATGTACATATCTGTACCTATGTTTGTGTGAGTTGAATGTGTGGGTGGGCAGATGGACAAGACAGTGTTTTCTGTCCTCAATAACCTTTGGATGTCATCACCTTCCACAGCATGCCTGCCACAGGATGTTCTGTGTTTTAGGGGTAATGGTAAGAGACAGCCTGTTAAAGAGAGACTTCCGCTTTTGGGTGATAACAAGACAAAATCCATCTACTCCTCCTGTCCTAGACTGGCTAACCAGCAATAAAGAGAACTTGACAGAAATTGTTTTCGATCTTCTTGTCAAGCTCATTAAATGAGGGATCCAATTTCAGGCGTTTCTTTGAATTACTATGTCAGGTTGGAAATGTTGTTATAAATAACACCCTACTTGACCACCAGAGGGAGTTCAGGCACCAATGGTTCACATGTCATCACATTGAGTTAGTGGGGTGTGTTCAATCAAAAATTATCATTAAATTAAGATATTTATCCACCATGTTTACCATTAAAAAGGCATTCGGTTTTGTTCCAATCGTAACAGCGTTGCTGTCCTTTGGACACTATTGCGATAGCATCTTGGTTTGGTCTGCTTAGTTCCACTACTTCTATTCAACTACAGAAGATGAGGGAGTGGAATGTCTTACGCTTCCCTCTTCTATCTCTGGTGCAGTTGTCTCTTGCTGTTACCCTGGAGGCTGACCAAGCTCAAAGTGAAGGACTGTGATTATTGGTCAACATATTACTGGGAAAGGGACAGATTTCATTTGATTAAATTAGGAACAGATTTTGGCCGTCATACAAACTAATCTTTCTTACAAATCTTCTTAAAAACTTAGCCAATAACACACTTATTAAAGAAACGCAATGTCTCACTTAACCGCTCAGCCGGCACCTGAGAGGAGACCGCGTGGCACTGTAAGTCTTTCAGGAGGCAGGAGGAGGTGACAGCCAGGTGTTTGTGTGTGATTGTGCCACAACAGGCACCGCAAAGATGAGCTGGAGAGGCGCATGTCGGCCCTGCAGGAGAGCAGACGGGAACTAATGGTCCAGCTGGAAGGCCTGATGAGGTTACTCAAGGTACGCTGACAGTCGAACACCCTGGGGGTTGTCCGTCAGCTGACACAATGCATCAGTTGGGTTGTTTTGACGACTTTTAGAAACTGCTGCAGTGTTTTGCATCACAGTTGTATTATTATTGATATTTCTTTAGCCAAGTGTTGGATGACACCGGCCCTGAGTATTTTAGAGGACTGTTGAGCGCGCAAAGTGCTTATCTCCCGAAAGTTTACTTTTAAATTAATAAGCTTGTCGTTCTGTCCTGATTCTGAAGCTCCCTGACTCTTTGCCTTTCTTTTTACGCTCCTGTGTCACTTCTTTCCTCTGCCCTCGCTGCTAATGCTTTCTATCTCTGTTCACCATTGGCTGGCTGATAGGACGAGGAGCAGAAACAGGTTAGTGTTTCTCTATTCAGTTTATTCTTCATTAATGCACACGGATGCAATACCTTAATTTGTTTCGGTAGCAGGAATATAACCCAGCAGCAGCAGGAAATGTGCATTGTCATGTTGATTATAATTCATGGAAATATCTTGCAGGGGTTGTTGCCTCTTCTATCCGGCCAAACTATGACGTATTAAGGGGGAATTACCAACTTCAGAAGCCTTTTAACCCTTCAATACACTAGACTTCTGAATTTCCTGCTGTGCAGGAAAGTTTATGCAACCGCAAGATGTTCAAATTAGGATACAGCAGCTGTCTGAGCAATACAGCCAACCAGACCCACTCACTCAGTCACTCACCATGGTTGCACTCTCTGCCTGAATGGGTGTGTTGATACATCTCAGATACTGTTTCAAAGAACTCAAAGTATCATCGTTTTCTGTGTTGCGCAATTTCACCGACTGTGGATTTACGCCATACTTGTTCTCTACATGGGCATGAAGCGGCACACTCATCCTACAGACAGTTGACACATTAACTAAAGTAAATAAATACAGTTTTAAATGACAGATAACTCGTTATTCTATTAATGAAGGACATAATAAACAACTAGCTCAAATCCCTTTATTACTGGTGGTTGAACCTCCAGTAAGAGAAAATCCTACCCGGTTACGATTATGGGTCACTTTATGAGAGGTAAAATCCTATATAGTTTGCTAGGTTATTAGGTTCCATGAAAAATGAGAACTCCACCATCTTAGCCAAACAAACGTCTGAGACCCCTTCCTTTAATCAAAGCTAACAACCTTCCCTCTAATGTGAGTGCAGTCTGGCTAACCATCTCCAGCCTGGCTTGGTGCCATAAGCCCCGGACCAAGGCAAGCCTGGGTTCAAAGGAAACCCTGCTCAGAATCTTTTGGACAGCTTCTCTGTGGAGCACGGAGTGCCAGTTGAGGCACTGTTTCCAGACACAGCCCGTCCGGTTCCTCTCTGCTAGGCACGCTCAATCAAGGACAGACATTTCTGAAATGATTGGAGTAGTGCTTGAACCCAGGTCTGGCCCTGGGCTTTGTACCAACCCCTCCTCTCCTCTTTTTACCCCCCCCCACCCCCACCCCGTGAGAGACACAGTGCCCCTTTCTCTAGGCATCATAGTACCCAGGCAGCACGGCACAGTCCCCTCTTTAGTCCCGCAGGCAGACAGACAGGCAGGCAGACAGACCGAACAGTCAGACCGGCTCACACATGGTTCTCATTAGCTTTCAGTGCAGTAGAGGTGCTGTAATAGACAGGGAGTGTAGGTGCCTATGTGTGTGTGTGTGTTTTGTCTTAGCGACGATAAATATTACAGATGATGGTCTAAGCCTCTATTACTAGATAAGCAAACTTAAAAGGGTGACGATATGCTTCATGGTTGGCAGTGTGGTTACTAGAATAGAATGTATTGTCCATCCTGGGTGGACATTTTCCTTTGGCCACATACACTCAGTAACCTGTTCATCAGGTGTATCAGAATCAGCTTTATTTGCCAGGTATGCGTACACTTACGAGGAAGTATCACGTGTACCCCATTCAGTTACCGTTCCATTCAACAACGGAATGGTCAACTTAAAGAGGGGCGAGAGCACGCGTCTTTGCAGCGCTCCAGTGCTGATGTGTGTCAATGGAGAATGGCTGGTATGGTGGAAGCAGGCAGGTGGAGCACCAATAGGTGCTGTGATAATGAGAGGGGTGCAGCACAGTAAGGGGAGTGGGGCAGGAGAGTATCTTGAAGAGCAAGTCTTTGGCTCTTGTCAGGGTTGGGCCACTGACGCAGGGCACCACCTCGTGTCAGCTAAAAGTGGCCTTTGCGGGGCCATGATCACCAACACTGGTCCAACATCCTGGTACACATACTGGCCCGTTTCCTGGCCCACATCCTTGCACACTACCTGGCCCACGTCAGGTCCCTCGATACTATTTCAGCAACGTTTGAACTCCACCGCGTATCTAAACCTTGTTGCTGACCAGATGCATTCTTTCGCGGCTTCCCTCTCTGGCACGGATACTTCCTGCAGGGTAATGGATGATTGTCACGTGTCATGGATTGTCTCCGATAGAAATCAGGACCGGTTGACATCAGCATGGACTCACATTCCTCTGGAACGTTTCCGACACCTTGTAGAATCCATGCCCCAAAGAATTCCGACTGTTCTGGAAACAGAGTGTGGGGGGGTCAGACCCGGTACCAGTACCTAATAAACTAGATGCTGAGTGTACAAGGGATTACAGGCACATTCACATCACACACATTAAATCTGTCGGTCTGCCAGATGCTCAGTTAGACATTTAGCAGACACTTTTATCCACAGCGACGTACAATTGCAGTGCTTTTCTCCTAAAATAACTGGGTGGGACAAGTACAACACATTTTTGTTCAAACAGAGCACCTCAACTACACTGTTAAAAATATATAAGTAAATAAATGCCAAGATGTTTCATTTTTCACTGATGTTAACGTTTCTCCTTAATTGTTTATCAGGCTCAAACTGGTGGTTCTCCCCACTCCTCCCCCAGCCACGGGGCTGGCTGCTCCATGCCCATGCCCATCCGCTCCACCTCAGCTGGGTCCACCCCCACCCACACACCCCAGGACTGCCTGGCTGGTGTTGGCGGCGATGTGCTGGAGGCCTTCGCTCAGGGTACGTCCTGGATATCTGCATAATGTGGAAAGATTGTTAAAATTATGTCTGGTTTTAGTTGGAAAAGTGTCATGGCATGCTTGAATTTCAACCTGTTTTACTTGCTTGGGTACATTTAATCAATAAGGCACAGGGGATTTGGCATATGTACAATATTACACAGCTAAGAGCTGTTTATAGACACAACACATTGCAAAGTGTGCGGATGAAACCCTTAGCAGTGGTTAATTGGTGATATTCCACAAACCCCCGAGGTGCATTATTTCTATTATAAACCAGTTTCCAGCGCAATTAGAACAGGTATCGTACCCTTGGTCTAGAGTCTCATGTCGGTTGTTAATAATTTTTTCATTTGTTTGAGTCAACGATACTGCAACAATTTAAGCTGTGCTGTTTTTTTATTAATGATGTGGTCTGTGACAAAATTTTAATTTTTAAATTCCCATTTTGTGCCACATGTCACATGTTTTTAATATGTGCATCCTCTATTGGTAGAATCAATATTATAACTCAATTAGTCATGAAATTGCAAGTTTAATTTTGATGACATTGGGCACAAATGGCCACATATGTAACATAGTACTCCGTTTTGAGGTATCTTTTTTGCCTTGACGATGCTACTTTTACACCCAGTTGCTAAACATCACAGACGCCATCTTTAAAGTGTCTTCTGTCTTTCAGGTGTACCTAGAAACCTTCGTAATGACTTGCTGGTCGCTGCAGATTCAATAACAAACACCATGTCGTCACTGGTCAAAGAACTCCACTCAGGTTAGTTGAATGGCACTTGACTTTGTGGCTGCTTGTGATTGGTAGATATATCTAGGACTAATATTATAATATCTAATATTGTTTGGGTCTCCGTCATAAAGTAGATGATGCTGCCGAGAAAGAGGACAACAACATGAGAAATGGAGGCCATGGCGACAGGGGTGAGTAAAAATTTGATTTTGATTTTCTCATTACACTTGCCTTTCACATTAAGCATCAAAGATTTTGATGCATCATTTCTTTTAAACCCTCACCCCAGAATTGTAGTAATATTAGGTACTCCGAGTGGCATGGGGTTTAGGTCAGTGTCTTGCAGTCCAGCTGTGTCCTTGTGGCTAGGAGTTTCTGTGGAGTTGTTGGAGGCCATAAATGCAAATGGGACATAATGAAATTAAAAGGGAAAGATTCTTGTAATTCTCCATTCCAAAGGAAAAGATGTCATTATATATTATATTTTTATTGTACTGCAAATAACCGATCATTTCTCACTTTGCTTTCTAGCTGAGGCAGAATGAAAAAAGTGGAAAAAGTATGTATGAATATTCCTGTAGTTGGGATATTGTCTGCATGATATCAACACAATTCCATTAATAAAATGTATTCCTGTAGTTGGGATATTGTCTGCATGATATCAACACAATTCCATTAATAAAATGTGTTCCTGTAGTTGGGATATTGTCTGCTTGATATCAACACAATTCCATTAATAAAATGTATTCCTGTAGTTTAGATATTGTCTGTATGATATCAACACAATTCAATTAATAAAATGTATTCCTGTAGTTGGGATATAGTCTGCATGATATCAACCCAATTCCATTAATAAAATGTGTTCCTGTAGTTGGGATATTGTCTGCTTGATATCAACACAATTCCATTAATAAAATGTATTCCTGTAGTTTAGATATTGTCTGTATGATATCAACACAATTCCATTAATAAAATGTCAAATGCTCCCTTATTATCTGTCTGTCTGTTTTCAGGCACTGTGGGAGTGCTTGAGCATCATTGAGGGAGCAAGTGCCGTTCCAAACACCACTTCATCTATATCGAAGGTCAGACTGGACACAACTGGAGAAGATGAATCCGAATGAGAATCAGCCACACCAACCAAACCCTTCAATCAGGCATTAGCACGTAGAGTAATGCATGCTGTTATCAAACAGGATTTCACTATGTGAACTATTATTAAACATGTTTCTTTACACCTCATTGTGGGGGGAAAAGCAAGAGGTGTCTATTTATGTCGTTCTGTATAAAAAATGTAAAGCTGTAATAATGATGTAATTATCAATTCCTCTCATCATGACTGTGATGGGCAAAGGTCTAATGGTCGCCTTGCCGGGCTTTCTGTCAACTGATCTTAATAACAGATTGTTCTGGGTGCCTCCAAAATGGAACCCTAGTCCCTATTGGCCTGGTTAATAGTAGCGAGCTAAAGGTTGTGCACTGCATAGGGAATAGGATACCATTTGGAAAACATACACTATCTGTATAATACTGTAAACATACGCAACTTTGGGAACACAGCACTGACATCAACCATAAAGCAACTTACATTCATGATGATGAGATGTTCCTTGGCCGTCATTGCTTTTGTACGATTAGAGAACGCTAGCTAGTATGTTTTCATTCGAGGTTTTGCATGAAGTTGCACTGTCCTGTGTTGGACTGTGTGTACGATTGGTAGGTAGGTATCAGGCTATGACAGAGCTTAGTGGGTCGATCCGTGTTTCCTAAACCACGGTCTGCTAGCTAATACTTCCACTCGGGATGTTGCTGTTTCCATCCCTAGGATAGTGAGCTGACAGAATATGTTGGATCTCAAGTGCTTGTTTTAATCAAAGCAGTCTTCGTGGGTGGAAAGACCATAGATTGTCATTGTTGGTCACTGGTACAAAGTTGAGAAACACTTGGTTATGTAGACTGCTGGGATCTGTAATAATGCAAGTTGTCATCTCTCATTATTCACATTGGTCGCATCCAGTAGAGCAAGGTTCCATATGAGATACGATCAGTCAAATACTGCTGCTACTATGTACTCACTGTGCTGTGAGACACCCTTGCAAAAATACAAGGGCTGTTTGTTTGTTCGGTTAAAGGAAGCCTATGAAGGCTATTGTTTTCAATGTTTCTTTTGGTCAGGGATGTGTCCCTTTGTTTGAAACAAATTAAATCATTGTTTTGTCTCTAATAAAAAATGGTACTAAATGAGAGAAGCTAGTAAATGCATCTTAAAGAGCATTTAAAACTGCATGGTGCCCCCTGCCAAATCTAGGAAGTAGTTACTCAGTGGGAACAGGATTTATTGTCTGTTCAAACAGAGGAAGCACACCTTAGTTTATTATTTGAAATGAATATTATTGTTGTGCCATTTTGTTCAATTGTGTTCATGTTTGATCACATCATATCCATATACTGTATCCAACAGAAAGTAGGTGACGATGTACAGAAAACTTATTGTACACACGTAACAGTTGTTTTGAAAGCTTTATTTGGTCAGCGGAATTGAGGACTGGAACACATTCATGGGCGTGTTAACAGATAGGTGCTCAGGGACCATCAAAGTAGACAGAATGTAGTGTTGGCTCAGCACCCTTTGGCCTGTCGGGAAGCATCCTCCTTGTAGGTAAATAAGTCGGTAGCATAGGCCCTAATGAGCTCCAGACCAGCTTCTTTATGGGTCGTAGGTCAGAGGCTGTGATCATAAAAGAGTCTGGAGGAAGCCGACATGGCAACCACTCGTCTCAAAAATCTGACCTCCCATTTAAAAGCTTCAGATTGTCACGAGCATTTGCCTGAATGAGCGCACACTCAGGCATTTAGAGACATTCGATTGATTTGAGCTTTTGCTAGACCACCTTATTTCTTACACCTTTCCTGTCATTGAAATGTATCAAATGAAGAAGTGCAAAGTTCTGGAGAAATGACAGATAATTAGGAAACAGGGCAATTGGGGTTAAGCAGACAGTAAGTCTGGTGTTGGGGAAGAATGTTGAATGTCTTCAGTGAGAGAAATATGATGCAGTTGCTAAGTGCTGTGTTGTGTGGACTGAACATGTTGTTTTCAATGTTTTACTGAGTTAGTGTCTGATTTCGGAGACACTATACACTAGCCACAGGCTTAGAAAATGAGCTGAAGTGGAAATTATACTTACTTGAACCAGAAGGATATCAAGTCCATTAAAGCAATCACATCTTCTGATAGATGGAACGTTTTGTTGTTCAGGGTTTCTGTTTATCTTTGACACCAAGCACACACAAAAATTACTAGATAAAACATTTTAGGCTTGGATGCAAAAAACAGCCAGACAGTAAAGAGTATGTTTTGGTTTGGTTCATGTCATGACAAATACATACCAATAACTTTTGAATGATAATACTTATACATGTTGCAATGAAATGGCATCAAACAAAGGTTAAGCAATGAACTGTATGGAATCTGTACAAAATGGGGATAGATGATGTCAAGACAGCCTATCCCATAAGCTAAGGTCTTATTAGCCTACTACACTGTGTCAAGAAATAGAACAACTAAAATGTGTCTCCTTTGTATTCAATGTTCTGTGATGTTTAATTTGGTTATTTATTTCACACCACGTCATACTTCTGGGTTTTCTTTTAGTTTGCTTGTGGAATTTAATCCACTAGCACGATTTAATCATTGATCATGATTAAATCAAGTAAATAAATCTAATTCAAGTGAGCACCTGCCTTGCACATTATCATTTAGTTGCCTAAATAAAGAATAAGACTATATTATATAAAAGAGTGATCAAGATAGTATAGACCATATTGTAAAACAAGAACCAATAACTTACAAATACCAATTTAGTCTAATGTACTGAAGGTTTGACACTATATCTTCCATATAACAAAGATCGAAAGGAAATTGAAGTGCTGATATAGAACCTTTTGAAAAGTGAATAATTGTATTCCCTCTTCAATCCACAGATAGGAATGCAATGTTATAATTTCAGTTTGTGCCTAGATGTTCTGTATAAAGTGCTGTATAAAGTAAAAACCCATTCATGCAGATATATGAATATCAATCAGCCTTTTAAGTAGGAGTTTTAGTCTCAGTCTGTGATCTTGTGGAAATAAGTATTTATTTGGTGTTGTTCGGGAGGACAGTAGACTTTTGTTCAGCGTTTACATTTGTGCCAAAATGTTTGCAGACTTTGTGTGTCATCATAAAGGTATACCAACATTCTATATGTTATTGTTGTTGTTGATGTTCATGTTTTATCATGATATAATCAAGACCATCCACATCTACATGGTCTTCCTTAAATGTTAAATCCTCACAAATTCTGGAGCAACAGTATCAAAAGTTCTAGAGCTATCCACCACTGTGGAATTACAACAATTCTAGAATTGCACACCTCTCTAGAGCTACAAAATGTTTCGTAGCTATTAATAGTTCTAGAGCTATCAACTGTTCTAGACATACCAACTCTTCTAGAATGATTTGCTTCTAGCCAACACAGATGATAGAAAGGTATCTACAGCACTTTTTGATCATACATTTTTTGCAGAAAAGAAAACGTGCAAGATGACAAACCCGAAGTATCTCTTAATGTAATTTATCTATTTCTGTGTCAGGCACTGTTATGCTTCTGGAAAACATTTGTTTCTTGTGTTAATTTTAAAAACATGGTTTTATGTCACATGACCACTGTCTTTTGTAAATAAAATGAAGAAATAGTGAAATATATTAAAAGATTGAAAAGCTTGATATGTTTTGAAGTGATGCCTTTTTCAGTAATCATTTACTGGATGTTGTTGATTGCACTACACAGCGAAGGTGGCCTGGGGAAAAAGATAATTGTCATATGTTTTTTGATATATAGTCTGTAGTTTGTTGTTGTAATTGAGTTGTTGAAATCTCAAATATTCTTCCTGGGAAACAGCTCCCTCCAATCTAAAAAGATTACCACTGTCCCTTGGAAGTAATATCCTCTAGGATGTCCAATCACAAAAAAAATCTTACTCGCTCATCTTCACTTGCTCCTTGAAGCGTGATGCTTCAAAGTGAGGAGCTGTATTCATTACAAAGGCGACATCATTGACCTTCTCACTGCTTCTCCAGACTCGACCACTCCGAGAGAGAAGACAAGACAGAGGTCAGAAAAGGACTTGGATGTCTGTAGACAAGGATCATTTTTCAGGTAAGTTGTGTAGGTGACCGCCCGCGTGGGGGTCACTGAGAATGGACCCGGCTCCTGTTCTCTCTTTTCTTGGAGGGCTGTGTCATCATGCTTGTGTCCTTGATTGAACCAGAACACTAAAACGGTCTACCAAGGTGTAATGTCTGGAGATACTGGCTTCAGCCATGCTTTCAGCTCACTGAACCACATTCACAAGCTGCCTCCATGCGCTCTCATTATCTACAACTCTTCTGTGCGCCCCTTTTTATTTCGGCGTTCAACTTATTGGGGCTTTATTGGAGTAGCAAATGTTTGTTTATGATCTCAAAGTAATTGGAAAATACGAGTTAAAGGAAAAAGTAGTGGGAGGATCCTTTTATTTCAAGTAAACTTAACACAGATGTTTCCGAAGGCACTTGAAATGAACAGACAGAACGTGTGTCTCTGTCAAGTGGGGTGGGCATGTATTGAAATAATATGTTATGACACACTCACCGGCTATTAAGTGCAGCTCGCATCGGGGTACAGTAGGAAACCCTTTCGTCTCCAACCACTTCAAGTTCGATGCGCTGTGCGTTCAGAGAAGCTTTTCTGCATACCGCTGGAATACAGCGCGGTTATTTTATGAATATTTTTGTGGCCTTTCTGTCCACTTGAAGGAGTCTGACAATTGTCCTCTATCCTCTAGCATTAACAAGTTGTTTTCGTTTGTTCAATGCACCATTTTCGTACACATTAGGTACCATAGAAAATCCCAGGACGTCAGCTGTTTCTGAAATGCTGGAATCACCATGTCTCGTATCAAGAATTATTCTACGGTCATAGTCGCTTATGTTATGTATTTTCTGAATTCTAAAGTATGTTCACACAATAGCTCAACCTCTTGACCACGTCTGCATGCTAACCGCTGTTTGGCTATTTGCGTTAATGAGCAGGTTAGAGTTCCCCACTGAGTGTACATTATATGCACATAAGCATGAAAAATTGTCATTACTACATGTATATTTATTGTCAAGCCAGTAGGCAGGTTATTGGTGTACTGTCATTAATGACAAAATAATTATTGTTTATTTACTGTGATATTGATCATGTTATTAGATTTAGATTTTTTGTTTTTTGTTAATGTTCACGTCTTGCCCATTGACCAGGAGTAAACATTTAGTCCTAAAGTCACCAGTTTGAAATAAATAGGCGTGTAGCCTAAATGCCCGAGGCCTGTCTGGTGTCTTTACGTGTATTGCCAGCCTTGTGGACGGATCTGATGCATGCATTTTTTTCAAGAAAACTTAACAAGGCCTAATTGAGTATTTGACGCACATACATTATATTGTACTGCATTTGGGGGGGGAACGATGTAATGTTAAAATTTTGTTTAAAATAATAGACCTAAATGATAGTAAAGCAGTAGCCGTTACTCCACTTCCTTTAGGACCTAGTGGAGACACGATCAGTCCGCTGGCCCCTGCAGTGTTAGCGGAGCATCTGGCGGAGTGCTGGCCGGTTGGGGAGGTGGAGGACGGGGAGAGAAGAAGAAGGAGGATCCGGGAGCAAGCGAAAACAAAAAGGGTCAGGCCTGGGACTTGGCAAAACGGGTAATGAACACCGTGATTCACTCGTTTAAAATCATTGCCCGTTATCATCCAAACCCTCTGTATAGGGTAACCTTTATCGGAACAGACAGTCATGAGAGTAGGCTGGCTGCACTCGATGGTGGTGGGGGAAAACAGCCAGCCTTTTTGTGCTTTTGCAGATGTGGTAACTGACTTGTGATTAGACGTTGCGATATGCACTTGAACTTGGTGACCGCGTATTTGTAGACAAGTCGATTGTTGAATACCCGCCTGTCTGAAAATAACGGGTTTTTATTCTTCTTATGGTTGTGGCCTAAACGGGATACAGTCCCAACGGGTTACATATGCTGATTTCCCCTGCAAATACGTGTAAAACGTTGTCATTTTAAGCCTTTAAGAATGACAAATGCAAGTGACCGGCAACTCAGATGTGAATTAATGTAGTTATTTATTACATTAAAATGTTATAATGTACCATATTTCTGATTTGTCCTGACAATGGAACAGTAGGCCGTAACATTGTATGCCCACACATTTTTTTGTATTTTAAAAGTAACACGTTATGTAGCTACAATATCATCTTCCGCAGCATTTGTTTTTCCACGAACAAATTGAAACATGCAATAACACATGTATTAATTGTGACATATACACAATGTGTTTAAAATGCCGTTAGCAATAATAAGTTGTTAATTTATAAATTTTGTGTTAATGCAAAACAGTGTCAGAAAGTCTGTCTGTCTGTGCGCGTGGGTGAAAGTGTGGCTTGAGCACTTTACCCCCGGCAGTAATCCGTAATGTAGCTTAGTTGTCTTACTAGCAAGTTAAATCGTGGGCTATGACAAAACCACGAAGGAAAGATAACTTAAAACTAGATAATTTGTGTAGACCTCGGTAAAATCTAACATTGACCTTCAACACCAATAGTGTATAAAGCTGTACATATGGATCTCACTTGCGTACCAAGGTACTAGAGGGCTTAGGCTAGGCCTTTCATATAGCCACTAGTCTGCGCAAAGATGAAAGTTCAGGTTTGAAAAGAAGACTTACATGAAATCTAATCAGCATGTATACTGTTATATGCATATTCAAAATAGTTAATTCGATGTGTATAGTCCTATACACGTTATATTGTGTGTGACAGAAGCTGGAGAGACTAAAGAATAGTGAAGCCAATTTAGAATGCTTAAAATGTATACAGCATGTATAGACAATGTCTAGTAGATTATTTTGACAATTTGTCCCTGATAGTTATTTCTGTCAGATCACTGCAGTAATCGTTGCTAGAAAGTGATTTATTAAATCCAATATTGCAGACTAGACTCGCTATGTTCAACTTAATACAAAACCAAATGTATAATACAATATCCATGACATATCAAATATGTATTTTGTATTTTCCATTTAATTCAGGATCTAAGAATCCATTTGTTCTTAATTTTGCAGGGAAGGCTCACCGAAGGATCACCTTTTTTGTTCCTTTGATTTTCTTTCTTATATTTTGAAGCTTCTGATTTCCATTGAAAATATCATCTGTACGATTTGCACTCTTGGCGATGCCGTCCAACACTGTTTCTGCCCAAAACACAGCTGCATTCAAAAGCTCAGACTACACCTGTGGTGCACCTGGAAACAGAATGGTAAGAGAAATACTGTAGATTATTACTGCTGTTGTAAAGCACTAACATTTTATTACTAACTGTTAACTGTTCATTACCGTTTTATAAAAACATACCCATGTTAAACAGAGATTGTAATATGTTATTTTTTGTATTATTAACCTAAATCACATTGTAATTCATTTGATTGTTTGATTGAGTGATTGTGAAGACACATTCCTGTGTATATTGCATTCAAGGGACTAATTTCAGTTTGATCCCAGATGAAATCCACATAATTTCCATATTCATTTCTACATAATTTCCACGTATGCAGATTACCTCCATCAGATGTTGCCAGTGTAGGTAAGGTTTCATATGGTATAATGAATATATGTGCCACAGGGTTATAGTACAGACCATCCAATGTATTGGCTGGATAACTGTACATTACCCACTATGGATCTGTCATGGTCAGAATGACCAAAATACGCATTATTTTAGTTTGGTGTTGTACAAGGATTGTCACCTATTTCCCCAATAAGCAACAGTGATAATTGCTGATGCAAAATGGGCTTTATAAATACATTTGATTGATCTTTTTGCCCCACAACTCTATCCAGCCGTGGAGGTCATGCACTATTGATTAAATATACCCGCAATATCACCAATCACCTCTTTAGCACAGAGAAATGATTTATTTGTGACCCGTGTCTATTGGTCTTCTGTCTAACTAATGTTTATGTAGCTTTGTCCTTTCTTTATGGTTAACCAACTTATTAAAAAATCAATGTGCAGGCACCCTTTTATTCCGGATGCTTATTAGCATGGACAATACGTGTGATGACTCGTATTGAGATACTGCCGTGGAGATATAGATGTTTCGGTGACATCCAGTGTACAGGTATATGGGTAACCCATTCACAAACAACAAGGACACACTATGATGCCTGGTCACACAAAATTAGGAAAATGCGACAATTGCGGTTATCCACGAGTCATGTCTATTTCGAGAGACTGTGGCATGACTGTACGTGATGTCTCCGTCTCTATTATGTGCAGATTGTGCCTGTTAGAATGGTGCCCACTGTTTTTTTGTTGGCGTGACGTAGGGGCGTTGGCTGATGTACGCTGAGCCAGCCTGCCAGCCAGCCGGGCAGGCGCTGCCGAAACCGCTCAACATGTCTGTGCACTGGGACATTTATCCTCCAGTATTCCTCTCCACTCCCTCTTCCTCTTTCCTCGCTGCTCTGCTATCGCTGCCCAACGGTGTCCTGTTGCTAAGCAACAGCCATCGCTTTAAATAACCGACAGCCGACATAAACAGTGGCGGTGGTATGGAAAAGGGCGGTATGGGGTTCACGCAAGGTGGTGACGAGTTGTCGTATTTTATGTGATTATTGCTTTGTGAATTGCCGTTTTCACTTCTTTCAGTGACGTTTTGTATTTACGCGGTGTTTCCTGGTACATGTAGGGCTGCAGAAAGACATTCTTCATTCCAGAATTCCGCCTGTGCGATTACCTTTATTCAGCTTTTGGTGTTTTTTGTGAATTGGTAACAAAGAGGGTTTGTGATGGCTTTGTCCTTTTTTACAGCAGCAATGGGAAAGCCCAATCAGTTCCTTATGTGATGGGGAACCCCAAATGACTCCCTGTTCCCTTTGTAATTCACTACTTTTGACCGGGCCGTAGGGAATAGGCTGTCATTTAGCATGCAAACTATTGGGAGAAAAAAATAACTGATGGAGAACTCAACAACAGATGCAGAAAATTGACATTTGTATTAATCTAAGTAGGAGATTAGACTGAAGATTATGTGAATGGGTATAAAAATAAACCCAGGTGTCCTCCAACTCATTTACTAAAACAAGGTTGTCAGCTCAATGGCTTTTCAAGCACTAGCTACTCCAGTTACTAGAAGTAGTGTTTTCGGACGGACTGTGTTCTCCATCCATCCCCAAAGCACAGGGTATGTAATCAGCAGCTTTCAGGAGCTGATTACATTTCCACCTCGTGATGCCATTAGCCGGTTGCTAAGCAGAATTTGGTCCGCTTCAATTAATTGTTTGAGCTGTTCTCCCTTGATATCCCAAAAACGACAGTCAGTATGACATTACGTACCAATTCAGTACATTTTTTAAACCCATGGCCTGTATTCACAAAACATCTTGAGTCATAGGCTGATCCAGGATCAGATCCGCCTGGTCAATATCACTGTATTTGTTATGATCTGAAAGACAGAATGGTTCAGCATCCCAAGAAGAACAACTACATTTGTGTCATCATTCTTCCAGTTAACCTCAGGGATGCTGGGTCCAAATGGATTGAGGACTATGTCATAGAGGGAAGATCTGGTTTTATTAATAAGGGAATGTGCAAGAGGGGGCTATACATGTACTCATATACACCAGACAAGCGCTCTAACACACGCTCTAACACACTATAACACACTATCAGACACACGCTCAGACACAGGATCAGACACACGCTCAGAAACACGCTCTAGCGCACTCTAACACACGCTCTAGCACACTCTAACACACGCTCAGACACACGCTCAGAAACACGCTCAGACACACACTCAGAAACACGCTCTAACACACGCTCTGACACACGCTCTGACACATGCTCAGACACACTCAAACACACGCTCTAACACACGCTCTAACACACGCTCTAGCACACGCTCTAACACACGCTCTAACACACGCTCTAACACACGCTCTAACACACCCTCTAACACGCTTTAACACGCTCTAACACACGCTCTAGCACACGCTCTAACACACGCTCTAACACACGCTCTAACACACGGTCTAACACACTAACACATCCTCGGAAACACACGTGTCATTAGGGATTGTGTACCTGTGAGGTCAGCATCAGTGCTAGTAGCTGAAACTAGAGTTCTCACTTCAGACACTCTCAAAGAGACGTGTCATTCAAATCCCATCTGTCCCTTTGTCTCTCGCCATCCTCGAAAGGCACAGGATGGAGACCAATGGGAAGCCCCTAAACAGTTTAAGAGATGAAATGCCTACTGTATACAGTAGAAAGTTGTTGTCAAATCACATTAAACACCTTAACTGCTGTCTAATCCTGTAGACAATATGTACAATGCGTTTTCTTGTAACTTGCTTTTTGAACACCTAGTTAAAAGTTGTAACATTTTGAATCAGGTTGCTTTATGATTCTATTGTCATTCAAACATGTCCTATCTTTATTCTAGCGTGTGATTGTCATTTTATCTGAGTCACTCTACTGTGAATTTACAAAGTTTGGATTCTATCTGACTCTACTTTGATTCTACCTGATAGATGGTGTACGTTGTGCGGTTGCTTGACAGAAGGCTTGTTTGACAGAGTGAAATTGATAATATTGTACATGTGTGCTTGTTTGACAGAATGACAGCACAATACTCACCAAGGAGCTGATACCAGAGGAAAAGCCAGCTAAAAGCAACACCACCTGCAAAGTCGGCCGGCCTGCTGGGAGAAAACGCAAGCCAGTTCCTGTAAGTATATCATATCATTTGGTTCTTTTATTTAACATTTTCCAGGCATTCGTATGCTTGTGTTGACAGGAAAGTGGTGAAGTGTAGAGGAGAGTTTTTGCAGAACAGCTGGTCAGATTTGAACCCATGTTGCAGCAGTACATGTGGACAGACAGCAGCTTATTTGAAAACTGGACAACCCTGGACCACAACGGATCATTTCTAATTCTAATATCACTATTGGGTTGTCATTAGAATCCACCCACCAGCAAACAGTGTCAAAGACCAGGCAGATTTTAAGGCCAGCGACACGTTTAAAAAAATCTGTGACAGGGGCAACAAAAGACTTGAAAAATTGTGTAATGCTAAAAAAAACCTGGTGGAACAGCTCACCACTAATTACGCTAATTGGCAATAGATCAGTAACATAATTGGGTATAAAAAGAGCATCCCGGGGAGTATGAGTCTTTCAGACATAAAGATGGGGAGGGGTTCACCACTATGTGTAAGACTGCATGCAAATAGTGCCACAAAATAAGAATAACGCAATATAAAAGAGTTTAGGCTTATCCTCATCTATGGTACATAATATCATTAAAAGATTCAGAGAATACAGAGAAATATCTGTACACAAAGGACACGGCTGAAAACCTATATTGGGGTGTCCTTGATCTTCAGGCCCTCAGACAGGTCTGCATTAAAAACAGACATGATTCTCTAGTGGAAATCACTATATGGGCTCAGGAACACTTCCGAAAAGAAAATCTGTGCACACAGTAAGTCGCTGCATCCACAAATGCAAGTTTGATCCTTGCTGATTTTGTACGTTTGCCCACTGACAAATAAATTATCAACCTATAATTTGATGGTAAGTTTATTTGAACAGTTAGACACATAATAACAACAAATAAATGCAAAAAAACGCATGTCAAAAATGTTATAAATTGGTTTGCATTTTAATGAGGGAGATTAGTATTCGACGCCTCTGCAAAACATGACTTGGTGGCAAAACTCTTGTTGGCAATCAGAGGTCAGACGTTTCTTGTAGTTGGCCACCAGGTTTACACACATCTCCGGAGGGATGTTGTCCCACTCGTCTGCAGATCTTCTCCAAGTCATTAAGGTTTCGAGGATGACAATTGGCATCTCAAACCTTCAGCTCCCTCCACAGATTTTCTATGGGATTTAGGTGTGGAGACTGACTAGGCCACTCCAGGACCTTTATGTGCTTCTTATTGAGCCACTCTTTTGTTGCCTTGGCTGTGTGTTTTGGTTCATTGTCATGCTGGAATATCCATCCACGACCCATTATCAATGCCCTGGCTGAGGGAAGGAGGTTCTCACCCAAGATTTGACGGTACATGGCCCCGTCCATTAGCAGAAAAACACCCACAAAGCATCATGTTTCCACCTTGTTTGACGTTTGGGATGGTGTTCTTCAGGTCATAGGCAGCATTCCTCCTCCTCCAAACACAGCGAGTTGAGTTGATGCCAAAGAGCTCGATTTTGGTCTCATCTGACCAACACTTTTACCCAGTTCACCTCTGAATCATTCAGATGTTCATTCGCAAACTTCAGACGGCCCTTGTGGGCACTTCAGGATTTCAGTCCTTCACAGCGTAGTGTGTTACCCATAGTTTTCTTGGTGACTATGGTCCCAGCTGCCTTGAGATCATTGACAAGATCCTCCCACGTAATTCTGGGCTGATTCCTCACTGTTCTCATGATCATTGCAACTCCACTAGGTAAGATCTTGCATGGAACCCCAGACCGATGGAGACTGACATTTTCTTTTGACGAGCCCCAGAATGAGGGAGATTGACAGTTCTTTTGTGTTTCTTCCATTTGCGAATAATCCCACCAACTGTTGTCACCTTCTCACCAAGTTTCTTGGCGATGGTCTTGTAGCACATTCCAGCCTTGTGTAGGTCTACAATCTTGTCCCTGACATCCTTGGACAGCTCTTTGGTGTTGGCCATGGTGGAGAGTTTGGAAACTGATTGGTATATTGTTTTTGTGGACAGGTGTCTTTTATACAAGTAACAAGCTTAGTTTAGGAGCACTCCCTTTAAGAGTGTGATCCTAATCTCAGCTCGTTACCTCTATAAAAGACACCTGGGATCCAGATATCTTTTTGATTGAGAGGGAATCCAATACTTATTTTCCTCATAAAAATGCAAATCAATTTATAACATTTTTGACATTCAATTTTCTGGATATTTTGTGTTCAAATAAACATGTCATTTCTTTGTCATTGGGAAAACAACAAAAATCAGCAGGGGAACAAATATTTTTTCACTCACTGTATAAACAAGATCCAGAAATGCTGCCATCTTCTTTGGGCCTAAGGTCATTTAGACTGAGACGAAGTGGAAAACTGTCCTGTGGTCTGAAAGATCAGAATTAGAAATAATATTTGGAATCATGGACGTCACGTCCTCCAGTGACCATCCAGCTTGTTTTCAGAGCACAGTACAAAACCTGGCGCCCGTGATGGTATGGGGGTGCGTTAGTGCACATAGCATAGGTGACTTGCATGTCTCTGAAGGCGCCATCAATGCTGAACAATATATACAGGTTTTGGAGCAACATATGCTGCCATCCAGATGACACCTTTTTCAGCAAAGGCCTTGCTTATTTCAGCTAGACAGTGTCAAACTACATTCTGCACATACTACAACAGCATGGCTATGTAGTACAAGAGTCTGGCTACTAAACTGGCTTGCCTGCACTCCAGACATGTCACCCATTGAAAACAGTTGGCGCATTATGAAAGGAAAAATACAGCAAAGGAAACCCTGAACTGTTGAGCAGCTGCAATCCTATATCAAGCAAGAATGGGAAAACATTGCACTTTCAAACTACTGCAATTGGTCTCCTCATATCTCAAATGCCTTGAGAGTGTTGTTAAAACAAGAGGTGATGCAACACAGTGGTAAACATGCCTCTTTCCAACTTTTTTTAAATGTGTTGCTGGCATTAAATTCAAAATGGGCATGTATTTTACCCAAAACAATAAAATGTCTGTTTCAATATTTGACGTGTTGTCTTTGTACTATTTTCAGTTAATTATAAGAATATATGATTTGCACATCCTTGCATTCTCTTTGTATTTGCATTATACTCAGCATTAAAACTTTTTGGAAAACAGGATTATAGTAGATGAAGCAGCAAAATGCAATACAATGTTTTTTTTTTTATTATGCCAGACATACTGGTGAATGTGTTGCTAAATGAAGTATTCAATCGTTCCTATGCACACCCACTAACGATCATACTGTATTTTCCAATTTGTTTGACTTCTGATTAGGTTTTCCGAGAGATGTAGCGGCTTGCATTCGTTTCATGCTGTTTCAATTAACAGTTGCTGTGGTATTCTATTGCGCTTGCTGCTGTAAAACCGCATGCAGTTTTTATAAGGACAACAACATTGAACGTTGGCTGCATCTTGGGCTTTTCATACAAAGCGCCCCCGTGCATTTCGATCCAATTTTTCGCTGCTCGCTCGTTTTAGAAACATGATACACTAGCCTGGCATTTGAAATGAAGTTGTAGGTTTTGAGCAGTCACTGCAAAGGGATCCCCATTGCACAGCATGTCATTGTGCCTCAGTGTTCTCACAGCTGGGCCGAAAGCAGGGTGAATCACATGGCTATAACTGGGAATGTTTTCCCTTGCATCACTGTTGACGGGACCTTAAGCCTTGAGTCAATTAGTCTCTAGTCAGTGTGTACCTCACTAGAACTGACAGCAAATACAAAGCGACATCTATGAGTATTTGACCATATCCGGAGACTTAGGAAATATAGATGACTTGTTATTGAATTGGCTGATTCGAAAAATAAAAACATACCGTTGGCAACATTACCCATCATCCTCGGTAGTTTGTTGTTAATGTAAAGAATGACAGTGACGAATACTTCATTCTGCACACTGCCCAGTGTCGTCTCTAATAGGATGGTGTTGATCTTGGTGTTGTGATAGTTAACACCATCAGCTGGCTGACCTTACTGGCATTCCATGTCTGTCTCCATTTACTGGCTGTCGTCCATGCCCTATGTGACCTTTGGCAGGGGCCACTTGTTGGTCACTGGGGCAAAGGTCATTGGGTGATGTTTCATAACACCCTGGCACTGACAGAATATGTAATGTTGTCGTTCACACTGTCTGTCACCCTGTCTGTCACACTGTCTTTCTCTCTCTCTCCCTCTCTCTCTTTGTCTCTCCTATCTGTCTCTCGCACTTGTCTCTCATCTTTCTCTATTCCGCCCTCCCTCTCTTTTTCTCTTAAACTGTCTCTCTCCCATTTTTTTTCTCTTGCTCTCATTTTCTCTCACACCGTTCCCTCTCTTTTTCTCTTAAACTGTCTCTCTCCCATTTTTTTTCTCTTGCTCTCATTTTCTCTCACACCGTTCCCTCTCTTTCTCTCACACTTTGTCTCTCACACTGTTTCTCTGAGGTGACAGACAAGAATGATATAGTCTGTATTGGTAAATAGGCAGCCTCATCAGGCTAGACATATTCTTCATTCTTCTGTCCGGATCTAGTATTGAAATGGTATTATACATATTTTGATGCAATTTGTAGGCAGTTGGCTGTTGGAAAGACCACCTCTCTCCTACCATCTCAAATTTCCTCTACTTCAAACATTTGGAAACAAGATAAATTTGATCTTATATATGTATACAGCTCCGGAAAATAATTAAGAGACCACTGCACCTATATTCTTTCCTTTCTAAAAAAGTCTAAAAGGAAGATTTTAAGTTAGGAACTGAACGGTTAATATTAAGAGACCACTGCAAATTTAACGCTTCTGTTCCTCACTCAAAACTTTCCTTATCAACTTTTTTTATATATGCAGTAGCAGTCAAAAGTTTAGACACATTTACCCACTTACTTTTGGCTGGTGCTGTATCTATATTTATTTTTATCAAAAATATACCTGGCTTGACTTGAAGATATACATAGATTTATAATGTAGTGACATCGGACCCAGATAATCCCAGCTAGATTATTTTGTTTGGCACTTTTATGGGGTCAGTGGAGTCACTTGGTTTTGGGGATCTCTGTTCTGCTGTTGGAAGAGGGTGGTAAACACGTTTCTTTACAGAATTATAAGGTTTCCAGGGGCTAGACCCAAGTCAATGAGGTATCCAATCAAATTGAAAGATTTCCTTCCTTTGACAAAAAGCCAACATTCCTCTCATATTTCTCTGCTGCTGTAACACAGCGGAAAAACTCTACAAATGACTTACAGACAGTTTACAGGGCTTCTGAGTGTAACCCTTTCCCCACTGGATAATTCAGTAACCAACGAAAGGTTATTTGGTCAGTGTGTCTGTATTTACTCAGGTGTGGATCTACAATGGCAGTAGGAGCAAGGCTAACAGGACGAGAATATCATTTATTTGAAAGAATAGCACAGAACACAGTACTAATTCATGTATTGCTGCAATTGGGGAATTTGTAGAAATTGAAGGGTTGGGCAATATTAACATCGACACAGTGGTCTTCCAAATGCTCTGAATATGTTTCCTTTCCCAGCAGGTGGAGGGCAGTGTTTCTGTGAAGGAGAGTGTGGGAGGAGGTGGAGGCACCGGTCGCCCTGGGGTGCCGGCGGACAGAGAGAAGCAGCCTGCGTCTGTGCTGCATAACGGCCTGGTGAGCGGAGGGCACGCAGACAGAGGCAGGACCCAGACAGACCCCCGCAGCTGCCCCAAACAGGAGCGGAAAGTTCCAGAGAAGAACGGGTTACCAGGCGCCCCTGGTGCCCCCAGCGCCCCTTTCAGCCAGGCTGAGGACAGCCCCCCCGGACCCCCGACCCTCTTGGGTCCGAGCCTGAGCCCCCCGGAGAACGGGTTTCTACTGAGCAGAGAGCCGAGCCGGGACGAGCAGGACGACTCTGAGAAAGACAAAGAGGAGAGTCAGCCAAGTCTGCCACGCAAGAAACGAGGCCGGCGGAAACTGGAGCGCCCGACGAAATGTGAGTCCCGTCTCCTGCTTGCTTCCATTAATATCTTAGATCTCACTACTTTCTTGGCACGGCCAGCTCTGCACTGGCCCAACTGACGAACGATGCCAAGGGAATGAAAATGAACCACGGATGTGAGATGTTTCGGTAGCCATTTTGAACCATTGTTCGGATGAGATCAGTGTGTATGAATATTTCAGAACATTTAATATGTTGTAATACATCTAAAGAGAGGGAGAGAAATCTTAATGTGGAAACACAGGATCGTCCGTTAGCTGCCTGCTAAGTGTGTTACTTGAGTCACACTTAGCGAAACCGAGCTAGTAGCTTCCTAGTTTCTCCTGGTTTACTCGCTTTGGGTTCTAATGAAGATCCTGGTCAACTCTGTGGCCACTCCTCTTCTCCTGCCTCCCCTTCTCAATTCCTCCCCCTTCTCAGATGTGCAGACCCCCAGATCTCTGACCGCTGTGTCCCTCCAACACTCTCCCACCCCTCCTTGTCCCCCCTGCCCTCCCCTCTCTCAGAGAGATGCTGCTGGCCTGTGACCTTGATGAGCAGGGCAGTAACTAAGGCTTTGATGTAGCTCAGAGGATATGCTGTATATAAATAGAGATGGAGTGAGAGAGCGGGGGGGGGGGGGGGCGAAAGACTAAATGCGTGAAGAAAAAAGTTTAAAAAATGTAGAGGAAATACTGCATGTTTGAGACAAAGAGTGAGCAGGCTGCCTTCTCCCCCAATGCCTGCTCTGTTGTATGAGTGTGTGGTGATGGGTAGGGTAGCTTTGAGCAGAGCTCAGGCCGTGTCCAGGGAGACAGTAGGTCTGGTGTGTTTCTGCTCTGTTGTATGAGTGTGTGGTGATGGGTAGGGTAGCTTTGAGCAGAGCTCAGGCCGTGTCCGGGGAGACAGTAGGTCTGGTGTGTTTCTGCTCTGTTGTATGAGTGTGTGGTGATGGGTAGGGTAGCTTTGAGCAGAGCTCAGGCCGTGTCCGGGGAGACAGTAGGTCTG